>CAUYRH010092203.1:0-35934 GCA_963574655.1 Perodicticus potto | reverse complement strand
TCCCTCTCTCCCTCTCTCCCTCTTTCAGAGGGAATTTACTGTTATTTGTGCTAAATTTTCGTATTACATGATTTGAGGCTTTGTGATTTAATTGTGGCAATTGAAATTTGGGGAAATTTTTTATTCTTTCCTTTTGATTTCATTTTTGCTAATAGAATTATATCTATATACCTGCTAAAGTTTTGAGTCATGTAGAAACATGCTATATTTCTTTTGTATGTGATATTTGAAACCTATTTATGCTTTCTTAGAACCACAAAGTGGACCATAATAGTACTCTCAAATAGTCGTGGATGTTAAATTCTTTGAGATCAAGAGCTGTGTCAAATTTATTTCTGTGCCTCCTCCAACTACACCTCTAAACACCTCGCCTAGTGCCAGGTGCCTTTGGCGAATGAGTGTTGGGTTGAATTGGATTTCTCATTCTTACTCTTCTTTTTGCCCATTTTCCACCTTGTTCACTTATTGGGAGGAGGGCTGTGGACCTGTCCAGTGTGATGAATAAGCAGATCATGGGATCTGCCATCCTCCACTAGGGCTTTAGCTGTACTTAGATTTAAGAATGCTGAGTAACGAATAAAAAGCAATGCCAAAGCACTCTGCAGACAGAAAGTGCTTCATGTCTAATAAATAACAACAGCCACTCGAGATTAGGCACAGCTACTGAAAGAAAGAATTTCTGATAGGCCTTGTGGTTGAAGAGTACATTGGTTGAGAATGACTTCTAGAATCATCTTGTAATAGGCAGTTTCACCTCCAACTCTGTATGTTTCCCATTATGAGCAAAGTCTACTTTCGGAACTTTCTAGGAATTAATCCTTCTGATTACTATGAGGAGACTGAAGGGATACCATGAAAATGGTCAGCAAGCCTTCTAGGCAAGACTTTACTGCAGTGTTGGAATTTAGTCATTTCTAGAGCCTGTTCTCTTCCCCAACTGCTATAAAGGAGCCAGTAGTCACTGCTATTTTAGTCCTGCAGCATGTGGTAGTCTTAAAGGGTGGAAACTGGCACCTTTTCCCAAAGGAGACAGTGGAATAGGCAGGGTCCCTCCCGGTTTTGGTCTGTGGGTTTCAGAGTAAAATATCATTTGGTTGAACGGAGTGCATTTCCCTAGACTTCCTGCCTACTTCCAGAGAGAGGCCGTGCTTTTCCTCTTGGGATTTCATTGAGGGAATGACCCTCCTTTCCTTTGTCCTGAGATGTGGGTCGGTCTGATTCAACTTTGGTGAGTAAATTTTGACTGCCCACTAGTAAGCCATGAACTGCATTTGTCACTTTGTTATCTCGCCTTATTAAAGCAAGCAGGGAGAAGCATCACGGAGTCTTGCTATTCTTCCGGGTTACTTTAAAAGCCGCTTCTCAGGACTGGGGATCCACTCTAACTGGGCGTTATCCGCTCAGCCTGCAGATGTTTTCTGAGCACCTATTAGAGCGTAGGAACTTTTGTAGGTGCTGGGCAGTGAATAAAACAAAGTCTGCTGGAGCTAACATTTGAAAGATATAACAGAACTATCACTAAAAAAAATGATCTGACAAAAATGTTCTTTAAAAAAAAATAGACAACAAACCAAACACACGGCGACTTTTTCATTCTGGCCTTTCCTCCTCATCTCCCATTTCTGTTTTCCTCTGTGTAGTAGGACTCAACACCCTTCAGTCTCTCAGCCCACCTTACCACGGCACCTGCACCCAGACTTCCTTCTCACTCTTCTCTACTCGTGCTTTTCACGGGTGGTGATGCAGATACAGCTTGTCACTGGCTTGACCCCAGCTTCACATTCATCCCTAGCGGTTCCCTGTCCCTGCATCACCTCCAGGCACGGTGTGGCAGGAGGATGCCCATGCTGCAGATCAGGGACCCTGGAGGGAAGAGCGGCCATGGCCCGAGCGCCTTTGAGGGTCCATCTAGCATTACTGCATTGTGAAGATTCCTCTGAAGAAATGCATGTGGTCCCCCAAACCATAGCCTGGATGCCTAGGTGCCCCAGCATGTTGTCCTCAGAGGGGCTTCTCTCATGAGATCGTCCTTGACCCACTCTGGTTTTATCATGCAGCCATCTCAGAGGAGGTTGGTCTCAGTCGGTTTGAGTCACTATAACGGAATACCTGAGGCCGAGTCATTTATAAAGAGAAGAGGTGTATTTGGCTCACGAGGGTTCTGCAGACTGTAGGAGAAGCATGGCACCAGAGTCCGCTCTGGTGAGGGCCTCAGTCTGCTTCTACTTGTGGTGCAGGCGGACAGGGGCCACCCTGCAGAGATCGCATGGTGAGAGAGGAAGCAGGAGGGGAAAGAGGAGGGCGGCAGGCTCTTTTCAACACCCAGTTCTAGTGGGAAGTAAGAGAACACACTCATTCCCAGAGAATGGCACTGAGCCACCCACGGGGATCTGCCCACGACCCAAACACCTCCCACCTGGCCCTACTGATGGCATGAGGGATCACCTTTCAACATGAGGCTTGAATGGTCAAATTTCTGAGTTATAGCAAGGTGCTTAGTAAATTTTAGTTCCTTCCTTATTCTGAAATTTTAAGTCTCTTTATCTGCCTTTGAGTTTGTAGAACTTACTTAATAATAATTAATAAGAACTTGTTTAACAGTAAGACTTAACAATAGAACTTTTTATTTAGTTCCATGATTATTGTACCAATTTCTTAATTTCCTTCGGAGGTATGGACTGTGTCCTTGTGTGTTAAATGAACTGGGGTTGGGATGAACATTTCCTGCTATGAAGACTCATTTCTTATTTTGGGGTAAGGGTGTTGGAGCTACATTTACTACTCAGTCCTAGAGTTCAGTCTGACTTCTATATTGATTGAGTGGTGGGATCATATAGCCCACAGATTTCTGCTAATGCCAGAGATTTGCAGGTGTCTGGCTGTCCTTGGGCTATGGTCATCCACCTTAAACTTGATATTTTGGATGAGGCCAGTGATGACTCCTTAGTAGAGATAAGGCAGGGATTAGGGTGAAAAATATTTTCTTCTCCATTTCTGTGGCTTAGTCCTCTAACTTCACACATTTCTTTTCGCCTTTGTTCTTGTGCTGGGAGTCTAGCCTCTCTTCAGCCTCTCTTCAGCCCTGCATGGTTGGCATGATAATTTATATTTATTACTCATGTAGTGTGTGCCAGGCATTTCATTTAATACCTCATTTCATTTAATACCTTAAAGTCAGCATGTGAGAAGGTACTAGTTATCTATCTTGGATGGATGACATATAGATGGATTCGAGAGGTTTAAGTTCCTTACCCAAGGTCACACAACTTGTAATGGCAGGGTCACGTTTTGAAACTAAAACTTGCTGACACTGGCTTTTGATTTCATATTTCCCTTGAATCACCCTTGGTTTGTTCTGCCGCTCACCTCTTCTTATCTGGCTTGGAGTAGGTTCTTGTCTGCAGACGAAGATGGTGTAGGTGGCTGGAAGGACTGCTCTGTCCTCAACTCTGCCTCCCGCAGCACCTGCAGCCAGAGCCCTCCCATGTGTGCAATACTCTTCTGACCTCTTAGATTCTGAATTGGCTTTCAAGGCTGAATTCTCTGATAAGCACCTTTTAATGGGTTTACTGTTTTTCATGGTTTACTTGTTTCATCACAGGCTCGGGACAGCTTGTCAGATGCTTGATTCAGATCTCCTCTCAAAGTCTCTCTACACTTAGCAAGACTCTACGACCATGTTTCTGCATTTCTATCATAATACAGTGTGTTATAATAAGATCTAGAGACATGCTTGAGAGTGTGGGAGTAGTCCGAGAAAGGGAAGTGAGGTCAGAAAAAAGAAATGGCCTTTGAATCTTCCGGCCCATGCTGGTGGAGGGAGGGAGTATATCCCATCCCAGCCTGACCCTCTCTGGGGAACTGCCTCATCCTTGGGGCACTTATATTGTTGGCACTTAGCATTTTTGTATTACTTTACATTTGCAAAGTGATTTCCAGTGATATATTAGCTGTTCTTATTTTTAATAGCCCCTGGAGGTATGTTGATAGTCAGCTTTCTGAGAATGTAAACGCACAGAGAAGGCATCAGATATTTTTGGATCTGGGTTCAGAACTTGCCCTCCCAGGATGAAGACATTTGGGGACATTGCCTCACGTGGATTAGTAGGAGATCTGGTGGGCTTAACATCAGCTCCCAGCATCTCTAAGGCAGAGATAGGATGACTATAGCTATTTGAAGAAACTACATGGAAGCCATTATCAAAAGTGCTGGATTCCAGTCCTCATGCTGCTGCTGATGGGTTTTACTGACCTCGAACAGCCACTGTGCCTGAGATTCACTCCCTGGGAAAGCAAAGGTCCCTTTACATCCCACATTGTGTTAAAGGTAATTCTGTGACTTTGGACTCCTTCTCTGGTACCCCTTGGACATCCGGTGAATTCTGTGAGAAGTAACATGCGTGCAGGTCTAAGCCACTGGGGAGCCTGCATTTGAAAGGTGCTCAACTTCCTTTTTCAAGGATCAAGGACTGACAATGATCCGCCTTCAGATTCATTTTAAGAAGCACATGATCCTCATTCACTATAAAACTGAGTGAGTGAGTGGAGCTGTTAGAGGAACGTCAGGCTGGAGCCAAGACCATCAATTCTGTACCTTATGGGTGTTGTAGAAAGTAATTAGCAGGCTTGATTATCTCACTGGTTCAACACACGTTTTAGGGATGTGATGTAATGCGAGGAAACATTTAGTTGTCAGATTTTAGGGCTGTATCAAATTTATTCTTGCAGGAAAAGTCTAGTTGTCCTGGCAACCTGAAATTGATTTTCTTTTTGCTCTTGTCAGCTGGAACTGGTCCCCTTTGAATCATTCCTCTAATTTAATATAGAGAACTGTGTGTCCCCACCTGGTGACCGAATTGTTCTTAATGACAGGTAACTCCAGCAAATGGTTCCTTTTTTCTCCCTGAGCCAGAAGCTATAGTTTATTACTGCCTTCAGCCCGCGCTGTTCTCTTTGTGGTTATTTATTTGTCTGAGGAGTCAGGTGTAGATGTAAAGTGGCATTCAATTAATTAAGAGTTTAATCAGGCCTGTAGAGCAGTGATGTAATTGGCAGCCAATCACAGCTTTTTGTTTTCAGTTGCCTCCTGGACATGGGTGGGATTAGAATGGGCTCCAAGGAGGAAGTCCTTTTGTGGGATGCCTAGCATTTTTGTAACCTAGGAAGGGTGATGTAATGGCCCAGATGACAGAGAAAGCAGAGCTGCATGGCTGCTGTCTGCCTCTGCCAGTCCTTTCTGTAAAGAGTAGCAGTGACCTAGGAAGGGTGGAATTGACATCATTGAGAAGAAATTGATGAGGAGGTTGCAAGAGAACAAATCATTTTGCTTAGATGATTGCAAAGCTTGTGGACCACACATCCTGCATCTGCCAATACAGAGGAAAACTTCTGATGGGGGTCTGCTGCCAATAATTTTGAGGATACCTGGAAATCAGCAGAAATGCCAGAAAGTGAAGAGATTAGGAAATAGATATTAGTTATCAAAAACCCAAGCATCTGGAGTCTGGAATCTGCTGTGTTCATGGTGATTCCTGGCACAGTTATAGACTGGCTTATTTGTCAAGTGATTCGTGAGTCTTTGAAGGGAAGTAGTATATACCGGCAGCCAGAACGGGTCACTTAGCCATTTCCCTTTCATGTGGATTGGCCAGCTGGTGGGTCAGTCTGATAACATGGGATAGTGTAGAAACTGCAGGCTTTGGACTGCAGGATTGTCTGGGTTTAGATATAGGATCCTCTGTTTTATAGCCACTTGAACTTAGGCAAGTTGTTTAATTTTTGTGACTCAGTTTCCTCCTCTGTAAAATGGGACTAGTCAAAGGGCCAACAGAGGAATTTTGAAAGCAAAATGAAAGCCCGTGAAGTGCTTACAAACAGTAACTGGCACTTATACTAATCATTTAATAAATTCTGCTGTCATCACTATTTGTAGGAAGACATTCGAATCTAGTAATGTATTTAAACATCTCTTACATATTTATGGACAAGATGGAGATGTGTAAACTGGACTATGAAACAGCCCGTGGATGAATTCATGGGCTCGTGAACAAATATACACTTGTTAGTGTAGTGGATTGAGAAAACATGTACTTGTTGATGGAAGAAGCTCCAAAGTCAGATCTCATGGATTAGGATGCAGGAAGGGGGAGAATTTGTCACCATTTTAGGAATTTACCAAACCCCTCCCACTGCCCCATCCTTTTTTTCTCCCAAGAAGTCATCATCAACAATTTGGTTTGTGTCTCTAGCTTTTCCCCTAACATATATATAACTATAAATATGTGCTTAATTTTTGCTTTAGAAACTTCATGAGTTATTTGTATAACATTTGAATCCTCTGTTTTTTTCATAAAATATCACAACTACCAAAACCGAAATAGTTCCTTGGAGCTGCAGTAACATGTTTGACCTATATATAATCATCCTTATATCCATAGGCAGAGTGAAATCTGCACTGTTTTCCCTTTTCTATCTCACTATGGGCTTGGGAGACAATTCTTTCTTCCTTCCTTTGTATCTTCTTTGTCTCTCTTCTTCCCTCCCTTGTCTCACCTGCTTTTGTCTTTTGTTCCATCCATTCCCTTCCATTCCTCCCCCTCTTGCTATTTATCTTCTTACCTTTCTTGTTTTCTTGGTTGTATTTTCAAACTTTTGTCCTTGGCTTAACATGGGGTCACAGTGAGCAGTTATTTCCATGATGGTACAGTCCCTTAAAGAAGCAGGCTTCAGCCACCCAGTCCCAGCTCTGAGTTGTGAGATCCCTGCCAGTATACTTTCTGGGACCTCTGTTTCTTTGCGTTTAATCCTGGAAGTTGTGAATACCTTGTGCAGCCCCAGGAGGCCCTGTTGGGCAGGAGTGAAGCACGCGTTGTGTAGTTCTTTCTCCCGAATGCAGGGTGATAGGAGGTTGGCTTGTGTAACACATGTTTATCTCCTTGGGCTACTGGGGACAAGTCTTTATACTGGTGGGTTATCCCCAGGAGCAGTGAGCCCAGAGCCTCTGTCATGACACTTGCTGTGTGTTTTCTTGGCCTCCCAGTATCTCTGACATAAGTGATATCCCTGCTGGGGTCTCTGTCTTCAGGCAGCCTTTCTGCCTTCTCCTAACTCCTCCCAATCCACTTTCATATTTCTTTTTCTTTTTTTTTTGAGACAGAGTCTCACTCTGTCACCCTGAGTCGAGTGCTGTGTTGTTATAGCTCACAGTAACCTCAAACTTTTGAGCTCAATTGATCCTCTTGCCTCAGTCTCCTGAGTAGCTGGGACTACAGGGCCTGCCATGACACCCAGCTAGATTTTCTGTTTTTAGTGGAGACAGGGTCTCACTCTTGCTCAGGCTGGTCTCGAACTTTTGAGCTCAGACAGTCCTCCCTCCTCGGCCTCCCAGAGTGCTGGGATTGCAGGTGTGAGCCACTGCGCGGCCTTCACATTTCTTACTCCATGTGGAGGGCCATTGTGCCTGGCAGTCTCTGTCAGGCGACATCCTTCACGCCTATCTCAATTCCACCTTCTCAGAAACGTCAGCTTCCCATTTGGAATCAGTCTCTCCCTCCTCCATCCCGATCACAGTTTGTACTTTCAGAAACAGTCTCACGTCTGGCCTTCTGTTTGATGGGCAATATCTCTTTTCAAGTTCGAATCAGAGGGCAAACATCTCTCAGCCTTGGGAGGCTAGCTCAGTAGCTGGCATTTACAGGCACTCTGTAACTGTTAAATTGAATGACTGAGGAGGCCTGAGGGGTTGGGAGGTTAAATACAGTTAACCCAGGGAACTAGAAGGACCCCCTGGGAACTTACTCTGGGAACATAGCTTTTGTGTGCAGCTATCAGCTTTTTCCTAGGCTCTTCCTTAATCCCGTTTGGCAGAGGGGAAGGTAATGTTTGCTTAAGATGCTGGTGGCATTCTCAGTGAAGGCAGGTCAGAATGTGCCATCTCTTCCCCAGCACTCACGACCTTAAGAGTATCAACACTCCTCCTATTGGAAAAGCTTAGCTTTTGGAAAGGAGAAAGTGGTTTACGTGATGACCTCTGGATGTCTGACTTTGATTGTTAATCTTGGTGAAGAAGACTTTGCAATTGCCTCTGTTGCAAAGCAGGCAGACATGCCAAGGTGCTGCATTTGTGAAATTGAATGAAATTCCAGCTTTGTTTTCCCGACCCTGACCTTTGGGAACAGTCTAGGGTCACATTGCTCACAAGATGGGCTCGGTCATCCACTTCCTCCCAGGGCTGTTAGGATCCTAAGTAGATTGCTGCTTGTGAAACACCTTTTCTTGACTTGCGGTTCAGATGCTGCATGTACTACCGAGTGCTGCGCCCAGTGACTCATAAAGATAAACTTCCTTTGTGTTTAAATTGCTGCAGATAGAAAATGTAGATAGAAAGAGGATGCATGGGGCAGAGGAAAGAAAAGAAAGAGCAAGACCAGGCTTAAATCTGGTACTGACTTGTGTGACACGGGACCTTCACTATTAGATCTGTAAAACAGAGACATTAATAATTATTAGGAAGGGTTGTTATATAAGTCAACTGGAATTATTTGAGGACTTGATGCTGTTCAATGACAGAGTATCCCAATTGAAGTTACATAGACTTGCTTATGAGCCCAGGCTCCAATAGCTGCTTGAAGTTGATGATTTATATAACTTCAGTGAGGCTGAGTTACCAATCCTATATATGCCCCAGTTTGAATGGTTATAATTTGGGGTTAAATATACCTTGCATGCTATGTTATAAAGATTAGAGGATATTATGAAGGCCTAACATAGTAGTGTTTCCAAGCTTCTGGTCTGAGGATCAACAGTACCCCCCACCTTTCCCCCCAAAGAGCCGGCTTCTCTGTAGTGGTGGATGTACATATTGGGGTGACATGCCTCAGAGGTGTTGACTGAAGTTCTTCTTGTGCCTTCCTGTATCCTAGTTTCTCTTTAGAATCAAACCCATAAAATAGGCCCCGTTATGGACATGCTGATTTTAGAAGGACACAGATAAGCCCAGAGAAGAGGAGCCAGTGTGGTGGGGGGTGTTTTCTGATCTTTCAAACAAAGAGCTGTTGAATATGTGGCAGTGTTTTACTCGAGAATGATGGAGGGAGAAGGGAAGGTTGAGAGTGGCGATGGGGCAATGGATGAGTTTACCCAAGGTGGGAGTGACCAGGTTTAACCTAGGACAGCGGCAGGTGGGGCTGAAGAAGAGGGGCTGGCAGGAAGTGGGCAGAAGGAATGGGATGGGTTCCATGAGGTCCAAGGCAGAGGTGGAGAGCCGAAGTCCCAGCTTTGGATGCCAAGTGTGGAAACACTGCTTGAACTGCTAGGAAGTAGCTGGGGTGTTTTGCAGGGTAAGAAGGCCAGGGGCTCTCAGTGGCCACCATCTGCTAAGGTCAAAAGAAGGGTTGGCCTGAGGAAGGTGTGTGTGTGTGTGTGTGTGTACGTACTCCACATCTGTGCAGGTGGTGTCCACGTGAGTGTGTACTGGTGACAGGACCAAAGAGCTCAGGGACTTACCCAGGGCCACATAGCTGGCAAACATCTTTCATTTGATTACAATGCTAAGTTTAGTAATGACTGGGAGTGACAGAAATGGGCAGGGGGAGTGTGCAGGGAAAGGGCCTCAGCCCCATTTCCTGCCCTCTCAGGCAGGTCGTGAGTAGGAGTTTGAAGTTTCGCTGTTTGATAGCATCACCTCCTCTGCTTTCCCAGAAATTATTCCTCGAAGTATGACTTGAATTGTTCCTCTGTTGGGAGACGTCTCAAGTTCAGAGCTGACTTTCTGCTCTGGTTGTTTACTAAGACACGGTAGCCCCTCTGTACAGAGGGGGCACAGCCAAGGGAAGAAAACCCCACGCTCACAGGGCATGCGGGGTCAGGGCGCCACGTGGTGAGTCCTGCCCTTGCTTTTGGAAACCTATGTGAACCGGGCAAATGAATCAAGTTCTTGGCACCTCTGCTTTTCCCCCTGTGAACTGGAGGGGAATGATTTCCACTGGATAAATTCCTGTGGCAGTGCTTTGCAAATCCCAGTGTTGGCCACAGGGTCATAAAGATGAAGGGGGCTGTGGACTTGGATTTTGCTTCGGTATGGATGAAGCAGTGGCGGGAGGTGAATCAGTCGGCTCCCATGGCTGGTGCACATCTCGAATACTGCGGTAATTCCAGCATCTTCTCTTCTTCTGGGGCGGGGTATCCTGGAACAGTGCGGTTCATGAATGTGGGATCTATAACTGCTTGTGGCTACTGTGCCCTGTACAGGGCATCAGCACCCCCCACCCCGTTCCTCACTCCTGACAGCTAGGGTGTCACTTTGGTCTGAAAATTTCCTAGCTTGCTGTGTTGTCCTGGGATAAAACCTTCATTTCTTTATCTGTAAAATGGGGATGATGATAAGCTCGACTTTGCCTACATCGTGGGATTAGCTGAAGAAAGTGAGGGGAGATCCTCTGTAGGTTACACCGGACTGTGTATTTTCGGAGCCCGTTTTCTCTTTTTTCTCCTTCTGCTAGTGGCTGGGGGAGCTTTTTCATCTTGAGAAGACCCACGTGTACAGAGGAGGGGGAGCTTAGAGAGGGAAGCAAACCCTGAGATCTGTGTCCAGCTTTGTCACACAGCCCAATTCCAAAATTCAGCATCGGCCTGATTTGTCCATGCCTCAGACTTTCCCAGAGGGAGACACACATTTCTGGAAACTGTCTCAAGCCTTGAAGAGGGATGAGAGAAGGCTCCTTGGCAGGAGTGCTGCCGGGGAACAGAGGCTCCCGCTCCCCTCTCTTCCTGTTAAGCAGCGAATTGCTCCTTGGGTGTTTGGGTTTTCAATGAGTCAGCCTGCATGTGGCCCCGGAGACCTTGTGGTGCGCTCAGCAGCACACGGGCGTTACTCAGAAGACAAAACTGCTTGTTCTGACCCCAGAACTCACTTACTCTACGTGAAGGAGAAAATCCTCCCTGATCCTCAGTTTCCTAGTTTACAGCAACTTCTAGAGAGTCGTGTTTTCTCTCTTACTGCTTTGAGGGGTTGGTATGGAAATCAAAGGAGAGAAGAACTTCTGTTTTTGTGAATATTATTTCAATATTCAGATACTGTTAGTTTCTGCCATTTAAAGTGGACAAATGTAGCATATCTTTTGTGACAGCCTAGATGGAACTGGAGACCATTCTTCTAAGTGAAACACCACATGTGTGGAGAAACAAACACGTGTACTCGGTACCAGATGGGAACTGATGAAACAACGCTGAAGGGCACCTATGGAAGTAAATCTCAGGGAAAACCAAACTGGGGGGAAGGAGCGGGGATGGGTAAATTCACACCTGTTGGGTACAGTGCACACCGCGTGGGGGGCATGCTTATAAACTTGACTCAATTTGTGCAAAAAATAAGTATGTAGACAAAACACACGTACCCCCTAGTATTCTGAAAAAATAAAATGGGTAGATGACTTCTTTGCTTGCTCTTGATACTTAAAAAGGAAGTGCGACTAACTCTCTGAAGATAGTTGGTTGACAGGCCATTCTGTTTTTATTCACTGTCTGAGGTCTCTGAATTTAAGCTTGGACCATTTCAAATAATGATGGAGGATATATATTTCAAATATATATTGAGGGTGCATGGTGAAATGGTGAGATAAGACCATATAAGTTAAAGTACAAGTTCAAGAGTCTTAGGTTTCCACCAGCCTCGTATCTACCTTAGCTTATAATATTCAGTTCTTCTTGGACCCTGGGGCTTGGTGCTGCTCCCTCCCCAGAATGCAGCCTGGAGACCTGTTTGCCATAGAGAACTTAATCACTGGGTTCCAGAAGGTCTCTCTATTGAAGAAACTGAGACTTAGCAAGGTCACACATTAGGGAAATGGCAAAATCAAGACTGGAAACTAACTTCTTGGAGTCTCAATCCCCTCTCTTCTGACACATCACTCTTCCCTCCTGTCAGGTGAAGAAAGAAGCCAGATGGTTTGACAAATGGTTCTTGTTGCTGTCAAATCTGCCTTTTCTTTCTGCTCAGACAGACAGTTCCTATCTTCCCTTTCTGGGGGTTGGGGGAGGAAGGGAGGAGCGATGGGGAGAGAAGGAGGGAGGTATGTGAAAGAAAAGAAAGAATCCTAAATTGCCTGATTCTTTATGTGGTTGAGATGGCCAATAAGTTCTTGTTTGTCTGGCAGGGAACAAAGCAAAGGCAATGAGTAATCGTCACCTTGAATTTAAAGTACATAGAGGTCTAGAAATGGCAGGCTGTATAAGGAGACAACATTGATTTCATATATATTCATCTTTAAAAAACATGTTTAAGATGCCATATCCATAAATACTAATAAGGCTGTCTGATTCCAATTTTCAGGTGAGATTAGCATTTTATTGAGTATTTTATCTGTCAGATTCAATACTGGATGTACCATCCTCCCAGGCTTATTAGCATAATTGCTGTGCTTAAGCAACAATAAAAAAATCAGCAGTAAAATAGCAGTTAGTGCAGGCAATTTGTTATCAAAAGCTTTTACTTAAGGACAGCTCCAGCCTGTATTTATTAGCAAGTTAGGGTTATAATTTATTTTTATTTTGAAAAACAAAAGAGGGGGAAAGATTTTGCTTTTTTTGTTTTGGAAATAATAGAGATTAGAAAGCATCGCCTCTCTGGAAAATTGTCTGCGTCCCTTCTTGCTTTGCGGAGAGCCGGCTGTGATGCGAACGGATCCCAGTTGGGAGGCACGTGGGCTCCTTGGCATGGGAACAAATGGGTAGTGAGGTCCCTGTGTGTTTGCACAGACGTTTCCACAACACTTGCAGATCTCTTTTGTTGCTTAACTCTCAGGCCAGTCCTGTGAGGTGCCAATTCTTAGAAATGGAACACTGTCATGGTTTGCTCCAGACACGTTGAGAGGCAGCGCTGAGATGCAGTGACTACTCTCCCGGCCTCGGGTCCTGTCTGGCCACTGGGACCCTTTGCGCTGTTGCCCGCAACTCCTGGTGTGGGCTCTGTTTCTCCTGTGCATCGTTTCCAGCCTTGCCTTTTTTTTTTTTTTTTTTTTTTTTGAGACAGAGTCTCAGTAGAGTGCTGTGGCATCACAGCTGACAGCAACCTCAAACTCTTGGGCTTTAGTGATTCTCTTGTCTCAGCCTTGTGAGTAGCTAGGACTACAGGCACCTACTACAACGCCCAGCTATTTTTTTGTTGTAGTTGTCATTGTTGTTTGACAGGCCTAGGCTGGATTCGAACCGACAGCCTCGGTGTATGTGGCCGGCGCCTTCGCCGCTGAGCTACAGGCACCGCCAGCCTTGCCTTTTTTCATATGTGTGAGCGCACTTGCACACACATACGCCTGCGCGTATATTTTTTTCCCTAAAATTTAACTGTGAACTCTTGCATTTGTTTTTCTTTTGGTGTCCTCATCCAAACAGTTCTGCCACATGAATTTCTTTCTGTTGACACCAAATGTCCTCCGTTTCTTGCCTTTAAAATCAGTCTCTCTCTTTCTCTCTTTCTACCTAGTGACTGACTCAGGAAAGCACTTGTGATTACCATCTGTGAAGGGCCCAAAGCACAGCTAGTGATTTTATAAGTAACATATCAGTCTTTGTAGAGAAGTCAGACATCAGACTCAAAAAGGGAGAGACTAAGAAATCATTTTCCTCTTTATTTCTTGAAACATGTATCAGAAATAAATAAGAACATTAAATTGATGCTTTTTAGTGGGTTTTAGGCTTCAATTATGGGTAATAATTTTCAATTTGAAGGTAACATTTTGAGTGAAAATGGACAACAGAAGCTCCTACACTTTGTGAGAAGTTATTTTAGCATTTTAGATTTTCTTTCCTCAATACGTTCAGAGAAAGATCATATGGTCATTGACTATGAACATCTCTAAAATGCAAGGCTCTGTGCTGACTACTGGGAAGTCACACACTAGTTCAGATGGGACCGTGGGACTCAAGACCTGTTGAGATCATTAGGGAGGATATTAATGATACATGAATAATGTTTTGCTTTCCAACAGCTATCATAGGAGAGAAATTCTGGTATGAGTTTTTTCTTATGTCATCTGAATTTCATGTTTCATTCTATTTTTTCATTGACTATTTACTGAAACACTTTAGTACATATGAGTCCATGTTACGTTTTATAGGTACCATCTCATTGACGTTCTATAATAATCCTATGAGGCAGTGCTAGAGCCTGTAAGCATTGTTCTCATCATTTAGATAAGGAAACTGAAGCATGAAGAGGCTCGTAGCTTGTCTAAGGCGCACAGCTGGTAAGCGGTAGACTGCTCTGGCCTCCCTGTCCTCCAGCTTCCTTTCACTGTGCCACTTGGCAAACAATGAATGAATGAAATGGTAGCACCGATGATGGTCTGAGAGTGTCAGAACCTTTGTAACCTGAACATTTACAAAGAGCACAGAACTTACTACTGGACAGGTGTTCAAATCCTAATATGCTTCTTAGTGTTTATAAAAACCTCAATTAAGGACCTCTTAGGGTTTTATTTTATTTGTTTATTTTTTTTTTTTGAGACAGCATCTTACTTTTTTCCCCTTAGCAGAGTGCTGTGGCATCATAGCTCACCGCAAGCTCAAACTCTTGGGCTTAAGTGATCCTCTTGCCTCAGCCTCCCAAGTAGTTAGAACTATAGGTTCCCACCACAGTGTCCAGCTATTTTTAGAGATAGGGTCTCACTCTCGCTCAGGCTGGTCTGGAACTCCTGAGCTCAGGCAATCCACCCACCTCGGCCTCCCAGAGTGCTGGGATTACAGGTGTGAGCCCCTGCACCTGGCACCTCTTAGGATTTTAGTGTTTTCTTTTGAATCAAGGATAATAAAATCTCTCTTTCAATATCATTATGGGGATGAATTAGAAAATTTCATGAGAGAGCTTCCAAAGGTGCCTGGTTTCTTAGGTGTCTGACCCATCTTGGAAGTGCCTGTCAACAATTCTGTGTAGTGATTAGGGATGGCAGCCAAAGCCCCATTACCTGAGTTTAAGTCCATTCTATCACATAATATCTGAAGATATTGGGCAAACAACTGTATGTCTTATGCCTCAGTTTCCTCATCTGTAAAATGGACTTAACATCCTAGGGTTGTACAGGATTAAGTGAGTTAGATTGTGGGAAGCAAGTGGGACCACGCCTGGCACCCTGCAAGTCCTGTACCAGTGTTTGCTCTTCCTCTTCCACTGTGCACGGACTATAGTGACAAAGGGCAGGTGCACAGTGGACACCTGGGGACTGGTGAGCGTCTTGGCCCATTCACTCAGGGACAGTGAAGAGAGTTTTTGCCTAGAACATGGGAGTTGTATTATTTATTTATTTATTATGGATTAACATGAGGGTCTACAACAGTGGCTCTCAACCTTCCTAATGCCGCGATGTATTTTCATTGTTACAAAGGGGTCGAAACCCACAGGTAGAGAACCGCTGGTCTGTAAGATTAGGTTACTTGTTTGCATTTGTCAGGTAAAGTCGGAGTTGTAGTTGAGTCCTTCACCCAGGAGGTGCTCTATACATCGTACCCATTGGACGGGAGCTTACCATATTCCCTCTTCCCTTCCTCCCCTTCTTGAATTTACTTGTGTGTTTTCTCTCGTGTGGGCCTGTAGTCATTCATCTACTAGTTTGAATTAGTATTGAGTACATGGAATGCTTGTTTTT
The DNA here is from genome assembly GCA_963574655.1 of Perodicticus potto. Classification (NCBI taxonomy): domain Eukaryota; kingdom Metazoa; phylum Chordata; class Mammalia; order Primates; family Lorisidae; genus Perodicticus; species Perodicticus potto. The sequence goes on along the minus strand of CAUYRH010092203.1, from coordinate 20,299 downwards.
CCATTCTTGAGACACTTTACTAAGGAGAATGTGCTTCACCTCCATCCAGGTAAGTATAAGAGATGTAAAGTTTCCATCTTTTTGAGAGTTACATTTCCACACCCACTGATGATGGACCTTGGCAAACTTCTTGGCTTCTCTGGCCTTGACCTTTGGTTATCAGTCGATGGTGGTTGAGAGAGTAGACTTCACATGATAAACGGACTGGGAGTGAAGTGCGTCCACAGCCTTGATAAGCTTCCCTGGTGGAAACTTGCCATGTGGCTGCTTGCTGGTCAGAGGCAACTTGTGGGGTGCTATTTTCCTATGTCTTTCTGCAAGTTCTGTCTTTCCACAGTCTGTACATGTCTGGGTCCTGTCCCCTGTCCTCAACACTGTTTCCTATTTCCCTCCTCTCTAGAAAGCCCTGATGTAATGAGGACACCTCTTCCTTGGCTCATTTCTCTAGCAGCAGAAGGAAGTGGGTGAGAATTTTGGTATACCACTTTTTGCAAGGTATTGCACTCTAACATATGTATTTCACCTACCTTCAAAGATTAAGAATACACTGTAAGACACTTTATTTTTAAAATGTGTTGCTGATGGAGCTCAAAGATTAAAGATTCTTCAGGATCTTGTGCTTTCTTGGACTTATCGTCTGAAACAACAATTATTTTTACAAAGCATATGTGTGTGCACATGTGTGAGGCTTCCTAGAATTGGTAGTGTTAATTTTGGGGTATTTCTTTGGCCCATTCAAAATAGAAACAGAAAAGCAAAAGTATTTTTTTTCATGTAGTTCAAAATATCTTTATAGGAAATTACGTTAAGATGATAGGCATCCCCACGAGTTAGGCAAGGCATGGCTTATCGTTATTTTCCTTTTAGAGATGGGGCAACTGAAGTTCAGGAGGTGAAGTGAGTTTTCTTAAAGCAGTGATGGATGAAATCCCAGGACGTTTGATTGTGGGGTGCTCTCTGCTCCCTGATTTGAGCGTAATGAGGCCATTCTTACCACATCCTCTTCAGGTCACATAGAGTGGTATTTTAATATATCTTGAAAATACTCTTTTTTACTTTTCCTCTTTAAGAAGATAAGCTAAAAAGTTAGCTATGATTTGATATTGCTTGTTTCTCCTCAAACATAAACAGCAATGAATCTCTAGGACTTTCAGTTAAACCAGCATGTGTTTTTCAAAAATCAAATGTCAAAGTATTTCCTGAACCTTGCTTTAATGAACAAGAGAACTGAAGGTAAAATTCCTTTTTTGCATGAAGTAATTAGGAAACAGGATGTGCAGATTTGCTATATGAATTTAAAGAGGAACACTTGTGCTGATGTACAAACTGGATGGGTACATTACAGAGGGTTTCATGCTGGTAGAAATTACAACTAAAATCAATTCTCATGAAGTGTATCAATTATTTTTGGTTTACTTGGAAACCTAATCTGTTTCAAGAGTTAGATCTAAGGAAGTTGATATCTTTATTTTATTTTGTTTTATTTTTTTTAGAGACAGTGTCTTATTTTGTCACCCTCGGTAGAGTGCTATGGTGTCACAGCTCACAGCAACCTCCAGCTCTTGGGCTTAGGCAATTCTCTTGCCTCTGCCTCCTGAGTAGCTGGGACTATAGGCGCCCACCACAACGCTGGCTATTTTTTGTTGCAGTTTGGCCGGAGCCAGGTTCGATCCTGCCACCCTTGGTATATGGGGCCAGTGCCCTACTCACTGAGCCACAGGTGCCCAGGAAGTCTATATCTTTACACTGCAAAAGACAGAACCATGACCCCCACATCTAGTTTTGATTGCAAAGTGCCTTTATCTGGAAGCCCATACATGTCATCAGAACACAGAACAGGGGAATGGGAGATGCTCTTAAGTGTCCTAAAGACTTACAGTTTGGGCCGTGCTTGCTTAGGAGGTGGGAAGGATTAAATCTCTTTGGCAAACGCCCATTGCTGTATTATTAGTGTCATATACCAGAGTATGGTTTGGATGATGTATATTTTCAAAGTCTGTTTCTTTCCTTCACACTACATGGTTTCTTAGTTGGCAGTTTCTTGGTGAATTGTCACCTTCCAGAGAGTGTCTTTACATGTCTGCTTTAGAAGGAGGTGGAAAGTTTTTCTTTTAGGACGGGTGAGCCCCTTGACCCCTGACTTTCCCTCTTTGATTGTTTTCTTTCATGTTTCCATCCTCTGGTAATTGTATTAGTGTTATTTATGCCCCAAACGCAGATCAACTTGTACTTTTTCAGCGTACACGTAGCTGTAGATTCTCCCCATGAAAGTCCATGTACCATCTAGGTTTGCCATGTATAAACCTGCTGGACTTTTTATGAGTAATATGTAAGTTTATATGATTAAAGCTCTTAGAAAAGTTCCTGGGACATAGTAAGTGCTCAAACACGCCTGTAATCCTAGCACTCTGGGAGGCTGAGGCAGGTGGATTGCTTGAGCTCAGGAGTTCAAGACCAGCCTGAGCAAGAATGAGACCCCCATCTCTACTGAAAATAGAAAAAATAGCCAGGGATGGTCATACCATGTGCCTATAGTCCCAGCTACTCTGGAGGCTGAGGCAGGAGGATCCTTTGAGCCCAGGAGTTTAGGCCACAGTGCACTATGATAGCGCCACTGCAGTCTAGACTAGGTGACAGAGGAAGACTCTGCTTCAAAAAAATAATTAGTTCCAACTCCACAAACAAGGTTAGAAAGGAAATCACTCGCATGCCAATTGAGTCACAAAAAATGGTAGATTCCCTTCTCAGAGTTTCTCTCACACTCTTAATTCTGTTTAATCTGGCACTGTTCCATGTGTGTGTCTTAGCTAGAGTCTGAATGCCTTCCAGATTGGTGCTGTATCTTGTTAATTATCATGGTAGTCCATGACACATTCTAGGTGCTTATTGTGAAGTAGTTGGGTGTCATATCTTAAGATGCTGAAAAGGTAGTTTTCCTTGAGAGAGAGACGGTTTAAGTGTTCCTCCTTCTGTACGTGCCTAGCCACCTGTTGGAACACTACGCATGACTCCTAACTTGGGGAGCCCACAGTCTAGCTACATCACACTGGTGGGGGTCCTTTGTAAGCTGAAACAGCGTGCTCACGAACCATCCTGCAGCTCTGTGTGTAGAAAGGCTCATGCTACCAGGCTCTGACCGTCTTCTTACCTTTGAGAAGTCCCTGGCATAGCCCTCACGTTCTTCACACGTGTGATAGGATAATCGTGAAGGGATCATTGCAGGGGTAAGGAAAACATCTGCCGAACCGAGAGCTAAATAATGTGCTTTTATTGGGTAGGTGGAGGATCATGTGTTTAAAGAGGAGATTGCCAAGTGAATATGCAACATGTGGTATGTGTGTAACCATAAGATGAAATATTGGTAGGCACCAAAAAGGAATAAGATACTGATCTGTGCTACAAGCCGGGTGAACCTTGACAACGGTGCGGTAAGTGAAAGAAGCCAGTCCCAGAAGATCATACTTTATATAATGCTTTTTATAGGAGAAGTCCACAATGGGCAGATCTGTAGAGTCTACAGAGATAGAAAATAGATTGGTGGCTGCTGGCAGGGTGGCAGTAGGGAACAGGGAGTGACTGCTAATGAGTATGAGTTTCTTTTTGGGTTGTTGAAAATCTTAATTGTATTGTACTGTTGGTTGTACAACCTTGTGAATGTAGTAAAAACACATCTGTATACTTTAAATGGGTAAATTGTATTATATATGAATAAATAAATAAAACTGTTAAAAATAAATAATCAATAATCAGTAAAACTGTTAAAAAAAAATAGATTGCCCTTCAATCTACAATTGAGAGTTGCTTTAGAGATTCAAAAAAGTACCAAGATTTTAACTCATCTTGATTTGTTTTGGGCAAAGAAGTCATGCATACCTAACAACAAAAAAGACAGTTAAGGAAAAATTGATAGATGCAACTAGAGCCACTAAACTTGAAATATATTTCCATGTAACTTCATGCACAATTTTTTTTCAGGAGCTTTAAAAATTTATACTTCCTGAAATGTTGATTAGTGAGATATCCAATAAGAAATAACAGGGTACTGACAGCCCTGATTGTATAAATAGGCGTTTGGGATTGTGTTCATGGTTTGCTTGTCAGCACTAGAGAAATGTGTGATTATTTTGAATGATGGTTAATTTCCTTAACCACCCATTTTAAATATAAAGATGTACGAGTGGAAGACAGGTGCCCAGGGGAAAAAAAGGAGACCTGCAGCTTTGATAATGAACCCCAGAAAGAAACTGGAAGGAACAAGTTCCCATTTAGGAGTTGCCATTTGAGTTCTGGCTGGTTTCTGGTGATAGCTGATGGGTTAGAGAACCGTGGCTAGTGGATTTTTCTTTTCTTTTCTTTCTTTCTTTCTTTTTCATAGTGAGACAGAGTCTCACTATGTGGCTCTAGGTAGAATGCTGTGGCGTCACAGCTCACAGCAACCTCAAACTCTTAGGCTTAAGCAATTCTCTTGCCTCAGCCTCCCAAGTAGCTGGGACTACAGGGCACGCCACAATGCCTGGCTATTTTTTTGTTGCAGTTGTCATTGTTGTTTAGTTGCTCTGGGCCGGGTTTGAACCCACTTCCCTTGGTGCATGTGGCTGGTGCCATAACCACTGTGGTACAGGTGCTGAGCCTCTAGTGGATTTTTCATTTGCTCTTGTTTTGTATTTAAACCTGGACAGCTTTCCCCCTCCTCTCCTTAAAGGTCATTGTCTCACCCTCTCTGATTCACATATTGTATCAACAGAGTTAAAAGAGCAGCCAGTGGATGTGCGTAGAGGCTGGGGGAGAGTTTTGTTTTCTGGCTCTGTGTTTGAACAGTTCATACACAAACAGTTCTCTTTGATTAAGTATCCGGTGAAACCAATTCACATGAACTCCAATTAAACTTTAATGAACACGTGGGTGTATTAATATCAGCTGAGTAATGCAGGCAGCACAGATTCCAGTAAGTGACTCACTTCTCTGAGCACTCATTCCCCATGCACAGTTAGAGTTACTAGAAAGCTTCCAGCTATATTTGAGTGGATCTGGTCTGGGCCTTGTAATTCTAGCAATCCTCAAGGCTTGTTATTCATCTAGTGGCAAGACCATGGTCATCCAGACCTCTGTTTTCAGAGCAAGGATTGGGTACAGGGAAGACTTGTTCACATTGTGCAATTAGGGCCTTTTTGGAGCAGTGACCGTTTAGACTTCTTATTTTCTCCATCTTCCTGGTTTTTTGGTTGGTTGCTTTGTTTTGTTTTTGAGTGAGAATTCTTACTTTCCCCTGTAAGCCCAAGGGTGAAGGCAAAGGCAGTGAAGGTAGAACACTGGGTTTTGAATGGAACACACCCTCCCTGAGCCTCACTTCCTCCACCTCCACTAGTTGGCCTCAGCCTTTAGGCTCCCAACAGCAGAGACAGCCAGGCCTGCTTGGAAGGAGGAGCCTTTCTGAGCAGAGTCTGTTGTATCTACAGATTGCTGACTGGACCTAATTCCTAGGAAGGATTAAACAAGATGATAAATATAATGCTCTTAGTTTCATGTCTGGCACATAATAAGCTCTCAGCAAATGTTTGTTAACTTCGTCCAGTGGGGGAAGGATGGGAAGGAGGATTTGGAGATGATTGTGGTCGGTCCTTGAAGATTGAAGAGCTTGGAGTCTTGTAGAGATTGGTTTAAAGTTGTGTAATTACAGAGTGATGAAGACCTAAAGCTTGAAAGAGATGATGATAAGTGAAGATTCAAGATTGGAGAGATTGGTTGGCTGTGTCTGGGAGGGCTAGGGGTTAGGGGAGGGAGAGGTAAGGGTTTAGGAAGGCAGTTCCTAGGCTGATCAAAGAGTGTGCACAAAAGCACACACAAGCCACAGATGTCCCCAGGCACAGGACGCTTCACGTTGAGTGTGGTCAGAGCAGAGGGCATGCTGGTGACTGAGTGTAACTGACAGGGTATTTAGCTTCTGCCTGAGTCAACCATGCCTCACTCCCAATGCCTTTAGCTCATCCACCTCCTCTTCTTTTGGGCCCCTTCAGAAACCAGGTGAAACTCATGTAGGGGCCAGGCAGATGGCAATAATAGCTAGGTTGTGGAATGGGCTTTATGTCTGTTTGTTCAGTGGGCTAATGAACACAGTACCCCTAATGAAATTTACCCTCTTCCTCTCAGATAACTCCTGCACATGACAGCTGTCCCACTGGGGACCATGCTTGTAAAACTCTTAACCCTGAGGAGAAGGGAATATGTGCTTCTAACAAGTAAGTCCCAAAGACTGGCAGGAAGGGGCTGAGTTTCATGCCCAGTTCCTTCTCCAAACTGTGTAATTTGGTAACTTACTCTCTCCACCCCTGAGGACAGGATGGGTGGACAGAGGCCAACAAGGGAAGGGAAAAGCAAGGGAGAGAGGAGATGGTCCACCATTGCCATTCTCAATATAGTTCCTTTATGGGAAATGGGGCAGGCTGGAATGAGAGGGCAGGGCCAGATTGTGGAAGTGCGGAACCTGGGGCAGTTTCCTGAGCAAAGAGTGATGTAATTCAAGCTGGTTAATCTTCTTATGCAACACCAATTGAAGGACACACTTAGATAACTGAGATTTGAGTCAACAGACCTTGTGTAAAGCTGTCAAGGTCCATGGTGCAGCAATCAGCATCCACTCCAGAAATCACAGCCACCCCTCAATGCCAAACTTTGGCCACTACTTGCAAATCTTAGACTCTGTCTTCCTCTCAGACATCGTGTTAGAGAACATCATTGAACAAGAACCCCAAGGGGTAAAGGCATAAATTTCACAGTAATACCATAGGTGGGAGGATCTAATCAAGTAGATAAATTCTATTTTTGAAAGTTTGAATAAAGCAGAAAGGGTTCTTGCAAATCAGGAATTAAATAGATTCATGGTAAAAATTAGGAACTATATATGTTGCCTGTAGAAAACAAAAAGATTGCATATTAGGTTTTAAAAACATGAGCCAACAGTTTATTTGGTGATTAGAGCTAGGTAATTCATTATTTAGCAATGAAGCTTATGGAACAACTACTGCCCAGGTCATTAATTAAAATCTGTTCATTCCATTCTATAGATGAAATAACAATAAACACAGGTTATCATCCAAGGACACTGGGGTTGGATCTTATTAGCTAGTTAAGTCCTTTGTTTCCCCCTGGGGATTTAATATTAAAGTGAAACAGTAGGGTTTGTATACAGCGATTTATGAGATGGCTGAATTGGACTTGGTGTTGACATTCAGAGGAATCGGGTAGATGTGCTTAGTTGAGTTCTCTACTTCATTTTGGCTGAAGAGATTTGTTTTAGAGATTTAGTAGCTATGTACATCTTCGAATTGGGAGCTTATGCTAAATCTCCTCCAACTCAAGGTTTCTTTGCAGCCTGTCATTATTGTCACAATAGTTAATTTATAGAAGGTGTGCTCATCTGTGTTCACCTACTGTCATATTTTTTTCAAGACTGAATATTTTGCATAGATTGGTTAGAAGGTGAATACTCAAACCCAGATCCTGCTCCTGGGCTTCTCAGTGGATCTTCTGTTTTTGAGCTCTCTGACAGATCAGGCTGCTCTTCTCTTGGGAACAGCGTTCTGTGTCCTTGACCAGAGTAGACACCACTCTGTCATCCTGGCCTCTCTCTTGTCCCCCTCTCTGTGAGCACAGTTCATCGGCTACTTGATTATCTCTGGGATCCTAACCCGCCTATTTTTGTTTCTTCCCTTGCCTTTGGGCTGTCCTAAGTCTCAATGTCAATGATCGGTCCTAGTAGTTATCTCCTAAGTGTGCAGATAAAATTCGCTTAGGGAGGTTTCACCAGCATTGCATCCCTGAATCTTCCCGTGTCAACTAGAGTGTTTACCTTTTGAACATTTTCTCAGGTAATTCTGATGGGCACTTCTTCTCAAAACCTATTTTTTATACTAGTTACTTATGGTGGAGTGCTTAAAGTGAAAGCTTTTTAAAAGACATCTAACCAGGATGAGAAAGATATACCCAGGGCGTGAAAAGAGTGAGAAGGTCACACAAAGGGTGTGGGTCTCATCTGAAGAGGAAGCTAGAGGATGCTGTAAGGAAACAAAAGCTCAGGGACCTGGCCATCTGTTTCTTTTATACGCAGGCTTATACCCATATATTCTGCTTAGCAACTCCACCCTTGTCCCTACATGTATGTGCTATGGGTTCTATTCTAGAATTTTGCATGAGTGGGGAGCGGGGATTGAGGTGAAGAGCTTTGCTCAGCTCCACTAAAGGTGAGGACATTCTTGAGGCTCTATCTTATCTACAAATTTCAACCTTTCCATAAAGACCCAACTTCTGTTCTTATCCTCAGGTCCTGAGCAGATCCTACACACTTTCTGTACCTGGTTAATCTAACACCATTAGCAGTGCACCGGATTTTGTCAGAATCAGTTAACTCTTTAGCAGAAAACCTAGAACAGTTTGTTCACTGCTGGGGTATAGGGAGTCCAGCTTTCTTTCACGCGGCATTGGACTCCCCCTGGGCTTTTTTGGTGTGTACCGTGTGGAGACCGTGTTCTAATGTTTCAGTCATACCTTCCTTATTTTTAAAACTATAGAACTGATCTTACTAAATTACTGGGGAACACGTCGTCAGTAAATTCTAATGGAAAAACCTGTCTGATGAATGGGACAGGAAAGAGTCACAGTAATACTGCTGAGTCATCCCAAGACCAGCCAAATTTAAGCGGGGTTATTTCTTCGATGCTGACTCTTAATTGTCTCTCAGCTTTTGTCATCTTTACCAGCTTTTGAATTTTCATCTCTGATTCTCTTTCTAGGTCAGACTGTGTCTTTTTAGAATTTTGCCTGAATGATCCTTTAATAGATTGGACTGGTCCTGTTAGAACAACTAGCTGTAGGAATTTATGAAAGTAGCCACAGTAGGAAATGTTGAGGTTTTTGACCAGCGTCTCCCTCTCCTACTACTAAGTGAGGTATTAAGGATAGGCTGTATGTTTTTTGTTTATAAGTAGCATGTTTGAACTTTGGGGTGAGAGGGAAGTAAAATAGTTTTGGGGTTGTTTTTTGGGGGAGGGTGCAAAACTCTTTTCTTGAGAAAAACAACTGAGCATTACAAAAAATACAATAAAACATGAGGAAAACTTGTGGGGTCTGCCTGTGTCACTTTTCACTTTGTGAGTTTGGCTGGTCTGCTGACAATGGGGTGTTCATCAAATCCCTTTCCTGAGTTTTGATTGGATCAGATGAGTTAATGCGTACTCCATAAACATAAATGTATCTGTTGGCTGTCTTAACACAGAAACTTCTATAATTTCAAAAATAAAAACTTCCTTTTTAAATTACAAAGTTATGCAGATACAAAGTTATCTTTTTTAAATATCAAAATGCACAAAAAGATGAAGAAAATTAAAGCATCCATAAGTCCACTCTCTAGAGATCCCACTATTCTAATTTACTTCTGTAATTATTCTTTTTATAAGGGAGGGTCATGTTTTGTATGTGTGTATATATGTATAGATAGAGATAGAGTTTTATTCTGTTTTCTTTATACAATATTATATTGTAAACATCTTTTATGTCATTTAACATTCTTTAAAATACAGCATTATGTGATATTGTGTATTTGACCACTGTGATCATTATTAAGTACTAGCTGCTTACCAAGAAGGGAATTTGCAAGGTAGGGGCACTTTGCCATTTGTTTTACAGTAGAAAAATTAGAAGCATTTTATTTTATCTTTAAATAGTACGTACTGAGCTGGAATTTAGCAGTACTTTTAGTTAAGATCCTCAGTCAAGGTAAAGTTAGACCTGTAGTGTTACTAATTTAGAGAAAATTCTGACCATAGCAAAATATATTAGTCCAAGTTTTCTTAATTAACATTACATTAATTAGAGAAACATTGAAACATAGTCTGAAGAATGTGCTGCATCAATTAAGTTGCCTTAGGTCTTCTGGAAGACTTTTCATTTTCTCTTTTTAGAAGGATGCAATGGATTTGCTTTGCCCAAAGTGTTCATTTTCTCTCTCTGGGCGTCCACATCATACAGGAGTTAACGCACTTTTGGGTATGATGACATAATGATGAGTAGAAACGTCTGCATGCTTCCCAAAAAATGGAGATTGAAGGAGCAGTAGGCTAGGAGACGGGACTTTCTAATATTTCAGTCCTAAGGTTGATGTTTTTGTCATGGATTTGTCCTTTTGTCTTTCTCTGTGCATTCCGTGTGGTGTGTCTGCTCAGCATCTTATTTTCCACATTTGCCTGAGTTCCGTCTTCCTGTTTGTCCATACATGTTTTTTTATACACCCAGCTGTCTAACCCCCTGGTTCTTTATCCAGCCATCCATCTAACTATCTCGGTTATTGTTACTTCCCTCCCTCTCTTGCATCTCTTTACCTGCCATTCACATCTGCCCGTTTGCACAGCCATGTCCACCCACACCTGTGTGCCAACCATCTATCTAAAAGGCGAAGGGAGACTTCTGATGGGAGCATACGAATTTCTGTATTGCATGTTACACTGAAGAGCACAGGGGCCAAAGGTCACAAGAACCGGAAAGTGAAAATGACTACAACTCAGCCATTTTTGTTTCACTTCCAAATCAGGAAAAATGTTGAGAACTGACCTGATTACTCATTCTATAATGCTTATCAGGATGTTCTTAATAAAATGCCTTTTAGGGGATATTACTATGTATTTCAACAAGCATTTTGCTAGGATATAGAACAAACAAGAGCTATTATATAGCTTCTGAGTAGTAAGTTAAGAAATGAAAAGAGTTTGCATAAGGTCAGACTCAGGAAGAGTCAAAGTCTTAACTCTTTACAAATGTCATCTCTCCAAATCCATTGATTTAAGAAAAAGACTAACATTTTCAAGGAGTTTAGATACATCATAATAGGTATAGGGTAGCATTTGGCATTGGACAGAATGGAAGGAAAAGAACCAACCATTACTGAAAGTCAATTTTCTTCTTATTCCAAGAAACCTGCTTTGCATTTACTCGCTAAGTCACACCAGCCCTGTGATGTAATTCTGATGATTTGCATTCATTATAAGGGAAGCAGAGACTCAGAGAGGCTGATTTGCCCAAGTTTATGTGACTAATGAGTGGCACAGCTTTTGTGTAATCAAGACTTGTTTGACTCTAAAACTGTAACTGGGGTGGCTCCTGTGGCTCAATGAGTAGGGCACCAGCCTCATATACTGAAGGTGGCGGGTTCAAACCCGGCCCCAGCCAAACCGCAACAAAAAATAGCCAGGCGTTGTGGTGGGCAGGCGGGCACCTGTGGTCCCAGCTACTCCGGAGGCTGAGGCAAGAGAATCGCCTAAGTCCAGGAGTTGGAGGTTGCTGTGAGCTGTGACGCCAAAACAAACAAAACAAAAAACAAACCAAAAAAACCCTGTAACTCTCTGCAGTAAACCACATAGAAACCATGCACAAGACTTTTAAAATCTTAGCTATGTATCAGCTTTCCCCTTTAAATTTTATGGTAACTCAGCCCCGGAAAAGGATCCTGCAATTGCATACCTTTCAGTTCTTTTCTGGTGAGAATATCTTTTCATATGGGTAAGATAAAGAAGACAACTCTTAGGATATGGATATAAGATTGAATTTATAAACTTGCCTTTGGTTTTTGACAGAATGGGGTTTTCTTCACATGCTGCTGTGTGTTTGTGTTTAACCTAATACAAGTCTGATTAGTTAGCTGGATCCCAAAGACACAAAGGTCTCACCTCCAGCCCATGTGTCTTATGAAGGCAAACAAACCAATGAAAAGCAATAATTCTTCCCAAACTTCTGTAAGCTCTAGAAAGCTAGAAAAGACAGCTATTGTAATATGTTTTGCCAGGCCAGCTGTTATGATCACAAATGAGCCTGAAATAGCAATGACTTCTGAAATCACAGCAAATTTATTTAGTTCTTAACTTTTCCATAGGTTTGAAAGCTTGCTCCCTCCTTTTTTATCATGCTAAACTGTAGTTGCTAACAACATTCTATTCTGGGTGGGAATTAGCTCCGGCATAATTAAGAATGAAGCTGGAGTTGAGTAAAAGGCTCTGCCACAGCACTTGCCTTATATTGCCTTATTCTTACTTTTAGCCTTCGTTTTATTCTTTAAGCATTTACGAACTGCCTGCTGGCATTGTGCTCTGTGGGAAGGATGCACTAGGACAGGGGTCAGAGCAAACGTTTTCCATAAAGGGATAGATGGTAAATATTTTAGCCTTTGTGGTCCGTAAGGTTTTGCTGCAGCTACTCACTCTCCGACGATAGGGAAATCCTCAAGACTCTGCCACAGACAATATGTGAACAATTGAGCATGGGTATGTTCCAAATTTATGGACAAAGAAATACAGAAAGCTGGGTTTGGTCTGTGTGCCACAGTTTGATGGCACTTGTATTAGACTGTCCAGAAAAATAGAGAACTTCATTTGGTTCATTGTTGTACCACCAGCATCTAGAGCAGTGCTTGGAGTGTGGTAGGTTCCCAGTAAATACTGGTTGAATGAATGAACTCATAAGTGAATGAATGAATCAGACTTCTTTGATTTCTAAGAGCTCATAATCTAACAGACTAGATAGACAATATATGTATGTAAGTTATATAATTATAGAAAGTACCAAGGCTTATGGGAAGTACAAGATTCTTTCCTGGGAGTAAGAGTGGTGAAGGTCATGGGATCAAGTATTGTTTGAGTTGCATCCTGACGGACAGGTAGGCGTATGTTGTCAGCCAGAGACAGGAGAAGTACGTTGCTGCCAGAAGAAACACACAAAAGGGGAAAAAGCAGGACCTTTGTGGCGCACAATGAGTACATCAGATGTTCTGTTGTCAGGAGTTTCTGATGCCTCATCTTCAAAATTACCTGTTATTAAAAATAGATTCCCAGTGCCCTCCCTGGAGATTTTCATTTTGTAATGCAAGTTTGTCCAATAATAATTTACAAAATAAATATTTAAAAAGGAGTGTAACTTTGTAAAGGTATACTGGGACCATTTCAAATGGGAAATCAATTTCTCACTTTTCTTACAAATAGGACCAGCATCCACCAGTGGTTGCTGGACTTATAATGATCCTGTACTTTCTGTGCCATAGAATGGAGGAAGAGCCCTGGTGAAAATCTACCCTACTTACCTGCCTGCTGTATGTGTCCCCCTTGTTGCTATTGTAGGAGTACTCCAGGCTTCATGATCAAATGGTATGTGATTTTGCCAGTAAATTATAGTCATATAAATATCAAGTTCTGTGTAGCTATTGGGTTTGTTGCATTTGACTCTCTTGGTGGGTAGACATCGAAGAGGTTGAATGGATTCAAATGGTACAGTGGGAAATTTGCATTCTCTTGTTGTGCCTCCAATTTGGAGGGTAGTTTAATTCAATGCCTAGATTTGTTTGTAGACTGTGATTACGGGGAGGGCTGAGTGGTCTAAGTCTCCTTTTTAATGATGGGAGACAAACTGAAGCTTGAGAAATAGGCAGTGACTTGCTCCAGTTTCATCACCAAATTATTGGCAGAACCAGGGGTATAAGGCAAATGCTAAGTTACTCAATTTAGCTTTCTTTGCATAGCACCATGGCACCTTTAATAATGAATTTCCTCATTTACATAGTTTCTCTCTCCTTCGAATTTCATAGTCTTTGTCCACAAGTCTTTTATGCTGTTTGTCATAAAGTTACAGCTTAATGTCTGATCTTGGACCAATAATCCACTGTTATCTCGAATAAAGGCTCAGCTCTGTTTCCCTGGAGAGCTTAACATATTTCCTGGCACTTAGCGTGTGTTCAACAAATAATTGTAGACTTGAAATATCTTGAGCATCTTTTCTCATGTGTTTTGACTCAAGTTTCTTTGCAGTTATATTGTCAGAAAAGTCAAACTCTTCCAGAATTGCTGAAATAACAAAGATGCTTTCTCTTAAACTTCCTTGTTAAAAAAAAAAAAAAAAGTTGAATTCTCTATTATGGCTAAGACCTTTCTTAACAGCTCTTCTGATAATTAAATGTCAGCAACTTCAAGAAAGAAATGTCAGTAAATTACCAGGGAAAGACAATGCATATGTATTTGGGTGGAAATATTTTAATTGACCGCTTAAAAAAGATGATAGCAAAATACTGCGAGATTTCATACCTTGTACATTTCTTTTTTTTGCAGTTTTTGGCTGGGGCTGAATTTGAACCCACCACCTGCGGCACATGGGGCCGGCGCCCTACTCCTTTCCACAGGCGCTGCCTGCATACCTTGTACATTTCTTTCAATTTCCAGAACTTTTTTTTGTTTCTGTCTGTTCGAAGATTTTGTGTTTATTTCTCCTGTGTTCGGTTTTGGTTGTGTATGTGACTTGTCTCTCTCTTTTTTTTATTGTGACTTGTCTCTTATGGTAGATGGTAAGTTCTTTGAGTCAGGGCACTTTAAAAAAACTAATCTCTTTATCCCCCCATAAAACCTAGCTAGGTAGATGCTAAATAGTAAATATATGTTTACTTCAGGAAGCAGTGTTAGAAGATGGGCAGTCATACTTGAATTCACTCTTATTTTGGGAGACCTCAACTCAACAACCATTTCACCAAGCATCTGACTTGGTCATTCTTTGAGCTCAATGATGGCTGTGGACGTGGGCTGGGGAAGGCATATGAAAGTGAGTAAATTATTTGCCTCAGGGAACTCTAGTTTGGTCAAAGTGTCAACAGACAACACACAAATATAATGAAATTTAGCAATCTGAGACAGGTACAAATAACCTGTATTAGAATCTGGAGGCAAGTTCATTCTGATCAGCTGAAACCAGGGAGGCTTCGGCAAAGAATTAATATTAATATTTGAGATGAGATTTCTTGGGTCTTTGTCTCCATTTCAGTTATTGTTTTTGGTTTTTCTCAATGCATCACACCGAAACACACACAGACACACAAGGTGATTTATTTTCTTTTTATCATCTGTTTATAGATTTAAAAGTGGAACTGTCCTTATGTGGGGTAAATGGAAGAGAGGCTCAGGTTTCATTGTTTGATCTGAAGGTTTCTCAAAGTCTGAAAGACACTGCTTCTTGAAATCATTGGACGGACATTGTAAGTAGTGGCACAAGCACAGCGTACCTTGGCCCGAGGAGACATAGGATTTTACGATCTAGTTTTTGTTCTCCTCAGTAGTTTAATTGCATTAAATATTCCCCTGGGTGGAGAGAGCATAGTATGGTGGAAGAAATTTTTACTCTGAGGTCAGACAGTTCTGTTTCTGTGTCTAACTTTGCCATTTATTATGTAGATGCCTGAAGGCTGTTGCTTATCTTCTCCAAGGTTATTTCTTCACCCTCGACAGTGGTAATAATGGAAAGTACCTTTGAATGTGGGATTCAGAGTTGATATTTGAAAAGCTTCTATTTCTGTGTCCAGGACCTGTTAGATTGTAGCCCGCAGAGCGAAGCAACTTTTCGTGAAACATGAAGTCCTTCATCTATTCTAGCCTCTTCCCACTTTACAATCTTGGGTACAGGAAATATTTCATAATGGGGCAAGTGTGCTAATGAAGTATGACTGGTTCTGGGCCTGGGTCTGGGTTTGGGGACAGAGCTGTGGGGCATGCTATGGGATGTATAGAGCTCGAGAGGGCATCCCCCTGAAAGAAGTGGCTGCTCCTTGACTCTAGGCCATTGTCACCCTGTGGGGATGCAGTGTTGCCAAATTTTAATGTAGCATCTTTGGTTTTTTAAATGTTGGCAGCTCATTCAAGTATTTTTCGTGGAAGGAGTAAAATGCAACTTACGATCTCACTCAATAGCACCCACTTTGTCTCAAAGCAACAACAAAGCACGTTATAGGTCCACACTGTATGTGGCAAACGGAACTTGTCTAAGGACCAGCTTTGGCTTCTGCACATATTTTTAACTGGTAGAGATAACAGTAAATGGTGCAAAACACTTATTGAGTCTTTTTCATGTGCTTGACACTCTGCTGTATTTTACATATATCATTTAATTCTCACAAGAACCCAAAAAAGTATGTATTACTGTTACTATTATCCCATTTTACAGATAATAGGCACTGAGACTCAGAGAAATTAAGTATCTTTTCTGAGGTCACATGGCTGTTATGTAAGAGTCGGATTTCAAACCAAGGGTCTTTTCTCCTTCAAAACCATGCAGACTAGAGGGTCTCAGTCCTGGTAGTTGGAATTACTGTAGTCCCTTTAAAGATGCTCGTCCAAGCCCATCCTCAAATGATTAAATTAGACTATCTGAGGGTGGGACTCAGAAATTTTTTTTTTAAACTTCAAATCAATTTTTATAACTGTACTGGAGGTACATTAGAATATAGCTCCCCACACATGAGACTGTCCTTATCTCCTATTTTAACCATTTATTGTTTCCTAGCACTCTGAGAGGCCAAGACTGGTAAATTGCTTGAGCTTAGGAGTTCGAGATCAGCCTGAGCACCAGTGAGACCCCATGTCTACTAAAAATAGGAAAACTAGCTGAAAGTTGTGGCAGGCGCCTGTAGTCCCAGCTACTCTGGAGTCTGAAACAAGAGGATCCCTTGAGCCAAGGAGTTGAGCTTACAGTGAGTTGTGATGATGCCATAGCACTCTAGCCCGGGGCAACAGAGTGAGACTGTCTCGAGAAAGAATTTATTGCTCTTTGAAAATTATATATTCATTGATCTGTGAATTTTCTTTTACCACTAGTATATTTGTTCTGTGAGTACGAGGATTTAGACCTTTTCAGTTTTTTGCTGTATCCCCATTTTCTAGGTCAGCACCTGGCACGTAATATGTGCTCAGTAAATATTTATTTGAACAAGTAATTGGTGCTTCATGGCAAGAAGCTTAAAGTCTAGCCAGGGAAGCCCGGTCCTGTGAAACAAGCTGGTCACAGTGACGTTCAAGATGACTTCATTGGCTGCAAGTATGTGTTAGACAGGGTGTATTGCTTGGAATGTGGAGTATTTTTGGTCACCTGCAGGACTAGACTGGATTCGTTCAGTGTTGTGTGGTGTGTGTTACTGGCCAAACAGGCGATGCACTCAAATTATCTCTATTTGGACCCAGTTTTTCAGAGAGACATCTGGGGATTGCAAGTGGAGCATTCTAAGTTTTGTCACCCAAATATCAGGCCATAGATCAAATTCAGAGCTGATTTTAGAGGTTTACTCAGTCTACAGGGAATTCAGATATTCTCTTCTCTTTGTCTAGGAAGGCCAGCTCGTCAGTCCCTCTGTCCCCATCAGCTACAGGAGTAGTTCTCAGCCTTCATCCACGTGAGGGGTAATGTCCACGTCACAGAGCACCAGGGCTGTGACGGAAGGGAGGCAGGCTGTGGAATAACTAAAACTGGCCACAAAGTTGCCTTTGGCTCCCCCACGTGAGAAAGGGAATGGGAATGGGAATGACAATATCATACGAAGAACCTTACAAGAGTGTTGTTTCTAAGGGAAACCAAATCATTGGAACTTTGAGATTTTAACAATGACTGGTAACAAGTTGCTTGTGACACATCTGAGAATTGATGGGCTTTGTGGTAGTGAAAATATGTAACTGCTGATGGGGGTAGGTATTGAACAATCAAAACTGTCCCTAATCAAAACAGAGGTGCCATCAAGTATCCCCTTATTGTCAGGCTTGATGGTAGAGTCATAGTGTGTCATGAGGAAGCAGCTCAGAACCATGATGTGCACATTATTGAGGGAAATAAAAACACCAAAAAATCTAGGTCGCTCTTCTTCGGGAGAGTAGAGAGTGGAAAGAGCCTTTGCTGTAGAATGATAAGACTTGTGGAGGACTTGGTGCCGCTACTTAACTGCACTGGGGGACTCCAGGGCCAACCATTTGTTCTCTCTGAGCCTAAATTTCTTCTCATATACCATAGGGGAGTGGAATTTTTGTCCTTGTGAAGGACCTTTCAGCAGTAGCCAAGGTAAAGGTGATGGATAAGGACATGATGACAGTGGGGTTTTTCTCTTGTGCAGACCAATGTGGATTGAGGATCCCTGACTTCTCTGTTTAAATTTTGCCAAAAATGAAGGCTGAGAGCTTTCTGGGGTGAAGAGGGAGGATTTGGCATTCTTCTGTGTTTCTCCAGAACAGTTATGGCCTGTGGAGCCCAAGATAAAATTTGAGCAATCTCTTTCATAGTTGAGATTGTGTAACCCAATAAACTGGGACTAAACTGGCTTTGTGCCAGTGTGATATTCATGAAAAGTGCCATGTGTGAAGGGGCCTGGTTGTTTTGAAAAATGGGCTGATTTTGACAGAGGGGGAAAAAAATCAGGATTCATTTACTGTAAATTGCAAGTAAGAAACAACAGAAAGTTGAATATTAGAAGAACTTGGCTATCGCAAAAACCACATACTTTCACATCAGTAAAGCATGGAGTTCTGATCTGAGTGAAATGTGAAACTTCTTGCAGACCACAGAGAGTAAAAAGGAGTACTGTTGTTTCATTATTAATACCATTATCCTTATTTCTTTAAATGAGAATTGATAGCAACCATAACAATCTTTCTCAAAGACCAAAAACAGAAAGAAAGAAAAATTAAACCAAACAAACACCCCAAAACCTAACCACCACCACCACTGCCAGCAAAACCCAGTGCTCTGAGGATGCATCCTTTTTAACCATCCATTTTTTTTTTTTTTTTTTTAGCTTCGGGATCGCCATTTCTTTTTAACCATCCGTTGTTAAGTCGTCGGGCTGTACAGGAAAGGGGGAGTCCATATTCCTTCTATCAAAATAGACTTTTCATTAAATTTCATTAGTTTCCTCCCCTCCCCTTCCCTCCCCTCCCCTCCCTCCCCACCCCTCCTCTCCCCTCCCCTCCCCTCTCCTGTTCTCTCCTCTTCTGAAACATTGACAAAGTTGGCCTTTTGGTACACTGAATCGAGGGTAATTTTGATCCCTAATGTTTGTGATAATATGAGATAGATGACTTTGTATATTGTGACTGTCCCTGTTCACAAGGTGAGACAGGCCTGGGAAACAGGTCAGGGATGCCTCATTGATGAGATTGCTACAGGTGCTGTGGAATGAGAAGGTAGCTCCAGAGGAAAAGCAAAGTAAAGCATTGAGGGAAAGATGACCATTCCCTGCTGGCACGTGAAATATTGTGATGTAAGGTCTGTGGAATGGGGGTTCACAGATTGAATTTTCATCCCTTTAACCAGCCGCTTAGCTATAGGTGGCCTCCGCTGTCGAGTGTGGGGGTTGAAATAGATGTTTTCTAGTCATTCTTCCGATTTATATTTAGAATTCGTGATTATTTATTGAACTCTTGCTTCCTGGGAAGTTGGAGTATTGTGGTAATGGGAAGGGAAGCTGAGGCCAGAGTGGTAGGGTTAGATGTTGAGTAGGATATGTGTGGTTCAGCAGAACATTATTATGGTTATTATTACTATTAGTATTTTAAGAAGAGTCCTTACATTAAAGAGGATTAACATTTATTGAACATACATTTCTTGACAGACCTTGAGCTAAGATCTTTATTATAATGTTTTATTTAATTTCATAAAAATCTGTGCATTATAAATTTTACCTTTTTTGTTTCGCAGCTAGAGAAACTGAGGTGCTGAGAGAATAAAGAACTTTCAGAAGTCACGGCCATTAAGTAGATGCATCAGGCTTTATGTCCCGATATCTCTGCCGTGCTCATTCTGATAGGCCATATTAAAATGCAGAGTTGGAAGGTTGCATCTGACAGGCTGCTTGCTCTACATTCTTGATGTGTTATTGTCCAGCCTTTCCTTAAGGAAGACTGAAAACTACCAACAATTTGAATAAACAACATGCAATAAAGACAAATGAATCTGATCTCTTTGCTTCTCTCACCCAAACAATTTGGTCAGTTCTTTATATACCCTTACAGAAATAAACTGAATATAAAAAAGTATACATGTGTGTTTATATTCCTTTATATTCCTAAATATAGATAAATGTTTATACAAAGGGGAGCATATGACACACGTTTTTTTGCATCTTTTTTATTTTATTTTTTTGAGACAGAGTCTCACTCTATTGCCCTGGATAGAGTGCCATGGCGTTACAGCAACCTCAAACTCTTGGGCACAAGCGAAGTGATCCTCTTGTAGCTCCGACTACAGGCGCCTGCCATAACGCTCAGCTGTTTGTAGAGACAGGGCCTTGCTCTTGCTCAGGCTGGTCTTGAACTTAAGCATTCCACCCGCCTTGGCCTCCCAGAGTGCTAAGATTACAGGAGCGAGCCACTGTGCCTGGCAACATTTTTGCACCTTGATTTTCTCACATAATCATATGATGAGCTAGATGATCATTTCTGTATTGAGATCTTCTGTTTGGTATCTTGCAGTTTTAATT
>CAUYRH010092195.1:0-10474 GCA_963574655.1 Perodicticus potto | reverse complement strand
CGGTGGTTATGAACTATATTTCAAACACAACAATCCACCAAATCGCTGTGCGTTGCCAAGTGCTCATCCACTCCGACAATTCACACGGTGAAAGGTCCAGTACTCCCTCCCTCTCACCTGCTGACTGGAGAGTGATGAACTACCGGACTGTCACCGCCGCCATCTTCCGAAAAACCCTCCTAATTTGACATTTCTTTAGGGAAGTTAGTTGCCTAGAGATGTATGCCTAGGTATTTTAGGTTTGCTCTTTCTATTCAACTTTATATAACTGTTTCTGCAGAATTCTTATTTTTTAAAATTTATTAAAATTAAGTTATTATGGAAAAACATACTGTTAGAAATCAAATGAAGAAAGATGCTTACCACAAGGCTCCCTAAAATGAACCCCAAATACCTGGTAGGAAGTGGCTAGATTTCCTTTTGCCCTGGGAACACCTTATATGAAAGTTTCCTTAAAGCCAGGAGCTGGCAGCACACAGTATCTTTCTTTTTGTCTCTTTTCTTACCTTTTGCTTCAGATGTGGGGCATGATTGTCGTCCTTGGCTGAGAGATAAAGGGAGCGAACCTGTTCCTGCACTGCATTGTAAAAGGTTGTCTCCCAAAACTGCTGATTTGTCCAGATGGGGTGCTCCTGTACACAGGTGTAAGCAAACTGGCTGACTCCAGGGGCAAGTTTCTGTGAGAACACACAATATCCATTACCATGGTGCTAGAAGAGTGATGCCAGTTCAAAAGGTCACAGGGGCCACAGTTAATCACAGATGTGATTGAAGGATTTCTCTAAAGAATATCTTATGCCAGTACACATTTAGCCATTAGCAAATTATTCCTTTTTAACTGGCAACTTTGGGCTTGCTATTGAATCTTTGAGGGTTCTATCATTTTATTAAAATGGGCATTTTAGTAACAGCTAAAAATCAAAGTTGTTACCACATGAATTAGAGAATATATGAAAAGTTTTATTACAGTGTGTATAGTAGGCACTGTAAAGTTGGTAAATATTACTATAATTAGGCAGTGCCTGTAGCTCAGTGAGTAGGGCACCAGCCCCATATACTGCATGTGGTGGGTTCAAACCCGGCCCTGGCCAAACTCCAACAAAAAATAGCCTGGTGTTGTGGCAGGCACCCATAGTCCCAGCTACTTGGAAGGCTGAGGCAAGAGAATTGCCTGAGAGCAAGAGCTGGAGGTTGCTGTGAGATATGACACCATAGCACTCTACTGAGGATGACAAAGTAAGACTCTGTCTCTTAAAAAAAAAAAATTACTATAATTGGGATGTAGAATAAAAATCCATTACAACCTAAACATAAAACTCCAAACAATTTAAAATTTCTTCTACTGATTTTAGGGTACATTTTTTTTAAAGACACTAATTGAAATGTGAGTGAACCTATGGCTTGGCCTTACACACAGAATGAAGGTATGCCATGAATTTGAGACTTCAGAGGAACTCCACTCTTCCTACTGTACCCTTTAGCCCATGACTTCCTCATAAAATCTGCTGCTTGCCTCACATACTTCCTGGAAGACTGCCCTGGCCTTCAATGACATTTTCTGGTAACCAAATCTGGGCATGGCAAGATAAAAACCTCCTTTTCCAGGATTTCCTGCTGGGCTTCATAGTAAGAGTAAACTCAAGAGGTGATTAACAACAGAGGGAAAGAAAATGAACTCTGTAGGCAATTGGGAGGCACTTTATATATATTCGTTTATCTAAGTTAATACTAAAAGTCTTATAAAATGCACATTGTTATTCCCAATTTAAGGAAGAAAGAAGTTCAGGGAGGTTTAAGTGGTTAACCAAGGCTGTATAATATTGTCTAAGTAGTGGAAATGGGTTGCCAGCCCACAGTTTGGTTTCAAAGCCCTTGCCCTTTTTATTACCCCAAATTGTCTTCTAAAAGAACGGGAAGCAAATCATCAAATTATTAAATGCCAAATTAAGTGCCAGTTAGCACGTTTGTTTTTTCCCCTAGTTTATGATTTCATTTCTCTAAGTAATATACTGCTTTGAAACCACTGACAAAACTTTACATAACATTGCATTTTTTATTTTAAAGATAATTTACATCACCAAATTTTAGTTAAGCATTTTGGTCATCTTTTAACAGCCACCGCTTTTATCTCTAAAAGTTAAGGATGTTTCCCCATTTTTAAAAGTTTATCATTTCTCGAGAAGAAGCAGGTGCCATTTTCGATAGGCATGGGGGGCATTTTATTCTTTGGAATTGAGTTCATCTGTTTTTTTGTAGGTAGAACTAAAGTTTCTAATACATTTTCTTTTGAAACAATTTAATAAGCCAAATTCTCTTCTTCTGAAATGATGGACACTGAAGAGTACTATAAGGTTATATACAAAATAGTACATAGCAAAAGCTGGTTCATTTCTTAGGGATATACAAGGGCTGACCAGAAAGTATCCAGCCATGTATGCCTTGATTTTCCATATTACATGTCCTTGCATACCAGATATGTTAAGATATCTGGTAAAAATTATATGCTCAACACATAATAATTTTCTTTTTGGTCTAGAGCTGTAATAGGCAATGCACCATGAAATGTAGTACTTGTGTGGTCAGAAGCAGGGTGACTATGATTTTGCCTATCAAATCTCTATGTCCTGCATTCTAAGATAGGACTACGTACTGCTGCTGAGGTGGCTGGCTACAACCCCCATTCTCCCTATGATGTGGCTATAGGTTGGGGCTAACCATGAAGCAAAAGTCAGGAGTTCCCTGAGAGGAAGGCACACGAGGGTCATTGTTGGATTTCATAATGCCTGTCTGCTCATTTATGACTCTGCTACTTACTATCTATGGGAAATCATGGACCTATCTATTTATGGGGAATCATGGACAAAATGGGTGTGGTTTTGTGAGCATGTAAGCAGAAGGCACATACACTATGAATTACAGGCTCCTTTATACTCTCAATGAAGATACTTGGTTTGTAGGTCACACACTTTTTGCTCCTTCACTTTTTAGTCCTTTAAGAACTAACAGTTAACTTTAGGAGCAGTGCACAAGCCTATTCTCAAAGAGATTTTAAAGGCACAAAAGTCAAGTAAGATAAAAGCATAATTCTCAATTGTCTTTCCCATGAATGTAGTCAAGAAATTTATTGTTCTTATTAATGCATTGTCATATAATGAAAAGCAACTCTAAAAATTTTTGAGTCCTAAAATGATATTAATAAAGGTAAGTTTGAAAAAATCTGAGCTCTTAACAAATCCTTATCAGTTCCCCACAAAGTTGTTTTAGGATAATCAACACACCAAAAGCTTATTGGTTATAGATCTTTTATTAAAACCTACCACAGCAATACAGGAATCTGAGAATGTAACAAAGCCCTGCCTTTCTCCTTTAGTATTTTTTTCACTGATGCGGCACATTTACCTTCCTTGGCACATTTCAGATGCTATTACAGAGTATCCCATATCTGAAATGCTTGGGATCAGAAGTGTTTTTGGACAAACAATTTTGATTGCAAGACAGTCACAAATGGCTATGGCATCTGTGATAGTAGCAGGCGTTTTAGTAAACAGAAAAGCGCCTGTGGATAAAACTATTTCCTGATGTGTACATAACAAGTAAATAATACCCCAATACTTAAAATATTATTATTTTTCCGAACATGCAATTTGCCTTGTTTCTTGGTGGTTTCTTGCTATGTCTGCTCAACCAAATGCAAGGGGCACTGTGTAGTGTTATGATGGGCAGGTGTGTTCTAGGAACCAGCAGAGGGCAGTAGCACCTTATTCTACCTATACTCCATGATAGCTTAACAGAGAACTTGCAAAAATGGAACTTTGCAGTCTGGTTGGGTAGAAAGTAGATAGCAAGGTGAATACTGTATGTATTCATGGCACATTTGAGAGAGACTCTAAAAAAAAAAAACAAAAAACCCCAGATTTTCCCAAGGTCACATATCAAGATGAGTAGAAGAGATGAGAATAGAAATAAAGTTTTCCTTTACTCTACATTGTTTCTGTAAGATAAAAAATGAAGATATTCCATAAAACAGAACTGTAAAATAATTATGTAGAGAAAGATGTAATGAGACTTTGTGGGGTTTCAGATTCAGGATCACCTGTGATAGTAGCAGTAGTTTTAGGAAATAAAATAAGCATCTGTGGATAAAACTACCTCCTAATTCTAATAATTTTTTTGGTTTGAAAAATAATCTTTCCCAAGATGATTTCCCAAACTACTCTGTATACCACCTTCATAATCTTTTATTTTGTGCAAAGATGAGACTTAATCTACCCATGAGGGTGATAGTGGTAGCTGGGAATGCTTTTGTCAAATGACTTCTTTTTGTTTTCCTTCAATTCTGGTAACAATATTTACTTTACATTTCATAATAATTTTTATGATTCTGTCCTAAAGAAACAAGTGATATTGTGCCATGAGATTTTATGAGATGTTTAAGAATATGTTGACTTCCTTCCTTATCTAGAAAAAATAGCCCTGACAGTACTAGATTAAGCAATGCCATTCATTTTCCACAAAGCTGTCAGAGGAAACCCAGCATGGGACAGGATATGAAGAATAAACTCCCGGGGCTCACCAACCAGCAGGGCCAGGTTCAAATCCAAATAAATGGATACAAATAATCTAAGAGATGAGATGGGAAAGAGAAAGGTTAGGATGTCAGTATGAGGAGCCTGTCTAAGGCCTGTCTGGCTAGACATGTTTGCTTCCCAGGCCCAAGGCTCCAATGAACGAGCTCAGGAGAACTAGATTTCAGTAAACAAAGCTAGCCAGCAGGACTCGATCCATAAGCATGTAATGAAGAATAATGTAGAGATTCACTGCCTAAATTGCTGGGTATTTCCTATGCAGATCTGGTCTGTAATAATAGTGTACCTCACTGCATAGTTTGGGGATAGTAGTAGCAAGTCCTTTTGTGATTCTACTCTTGCCTAACCTAGTCCAGATATTAAGTCACTTTAATAATTAATTTTAGAGCATTTTTGGGTGAATTTTGGAACTGCTTAGTCTTCAGAAACAAACTAAAAGAAGACAGTGAGGGGTGGTCTTACTATCTAACAGAGGAAAATGAAGTATCAGAGAGTAAGAGAAACTCACAGTACATAATTGCCCCTCAGAAGAGAAAACTCACAACACACTACTCTCTTTGTTTTGTTTAAATAAAACACCTGTGGCCTAACTTGTTATCTCTGGGGCTAAGTTTTCTCAGCTTTGAAGAGCTCTAGGAGGACAGCAGGGTGTGAGCTCTTTGCTCCAACTCTCTGCCTCAGTTCTCACCCAAACCAGATCCCAAGGACTCAGATAAGTCAGCAAGAACACCTGCAATAGCTTCCTGGCGTCCATTATCAGTTTGCTGAAGCAGAGGAAACAAAGCCATTTTTACCTTTTAAAACACCAGCCACTTTTCCTCCCTTCCTTTTGCTGTGGCCTCTCTCTCTCTCCCACTCCCCTCTCCCATGTCTGTCTTCTATCTCTGTTTCTCTTTCTTTTCTTTCTTTCCCACCCTCCTTCCTTTCTTCCTTTGGAAGCAAAGGAAGCTTTGTACAAATAAGCTTTGTACTTCTTTCTTTCCCAATCCCTGTGTGAGAGTTCTTTTTCCAACCTGCCATGAACACCTAGTAAGTTTCCACTCTAACTGACAGGAGTGAGAAAAATATGTATCCCAAACCTGGCTTTATCAAACCTTAAACATACTTGTGTGTCTGGGTGTACTAGCTCATGCCTATAATCCTAGCACTTTGGGAGACTAAGATGGAAGGATCTCTTGAGGCCAGAAGTTTAAGATCAGCCTGGGCAATATAGTGAGACCCTATCTCTACAAAATATATGTTTAAAAAAACTAGCCAAGCATGGTAGCATGCGCCTGTACTTCCACCTACTTGGAAGGCTGAGACAGGAGGATTGTTTGAGTTCAGGAGTTTGAGGATACAGAAAGCTTTAATGATGCCACTGTATTCTAGCCTAGGCAACAGAGACCCTGTCTTAAAAGAAAATTGCTTTGTACCTCTCTTCTCCTCTGCTACCTTCTTTAAACAAAGGATATACATTGCAGATTTGAAGTCCAATGTATACCTCTCCTGATCCTATTTCTCTCCTATCCCAGAGGTGACAATTATCCTGAATTAGGTATGTATCATTTTTATTTTGTTTTTCTACCTGTATATATTCATAAAGAATATACAAGTTATGTTGCAGGTTTTATTTTATCCCTTATTGAATATTTTCATGTATATGACTCATATTTATGTAATATTTAACAGAAACATGTAATTAACTGGAACAAAAACACAGCTGGCTTTTATAAACATACAACTCAGTTAGTAGGGACAGAAGGAGAATGGCCTAAAAGCAATGAGCGTTCACGACTCTGTCTTCTTTAGTCAGGGGGTTTATAGAACAGCAAGTAATCCATTTAGTTAAATAGAGATAATTGTGACCCTTCTGTAGCTTTCTCATTCTAGTACCTGATACTCAGAGATTGAACAGAGTAAGCATCTTTAAATTTAGAACGGGCTAAACCTCTACTGGCTTGCTAAGAAGGGCCAGGCATGCAATTTCTGCATGAGAAGTATATTCATCCACCAGCACTGCCCAGTATTCGTTTGAACTCTGAGGTTCTATAAATGTTACTAGTTGGAATGACAGGATTGAAGTTCATTTTTAAACCACTTATCCTTCTAGCGATTGATTCTATCTTAAGTTGCTTAGGAAATAGTGAGAAATCAGAGGATAAATTGATTTCTTTCCTTTGTGGTCCAGAAATTAGTAGAAATCAAATGTAAGACTACTGTCAAGTCCTTTGCCTCAGTTTGGTATTCTCAAAATTACAAACAAACATGATCCTACTAAATTCCTCCTAATGTGCACCCCCATTTTGATAGGTTTTAAAACATTATATAAATGGTACAATATTGTGTTTCATTCTTCAAATTGGTTTTCACACATTATGTTGTTAGATTTATTCAAGTAATAAGAATTATTAGGAGCAACATGTACTGAGTCCTCACTATGAATATTTATCAAATAACTAAGCCTCATAGCAACTTTATGACCTGTTGAGAGGAGTGCTATTATTTCACCTGTTTAAAGCTGAGGAAACAGAGCCATGAAGCTAAGTAAAACTTAATTTTGCCCAAAGGAAAACGGCCATGTAGTGACACAGTCAGAGCTGGGATTCAAATTTCAGGTAGTTCAGCTATAGAGTCTAGTTTTTTAACACTGCATAATTTAACTACTGCATGGAATTCTGCAGTATAGCATTTCTTTGTTCCTGTTAATAGCTATTTGTGTTATTCCCAACTTTTTGCTATTGTAAAGAATGGTGCATGAATATTATCACATATGTCAACTCTCAACTTTTGATTATAGTTTCAGTACCATTTAATATGGCTTAGAATTTCTTGAGAGGGGTCCCAAGAAATACAATAATTCCTATTGTTATCTGTACTGATATGTATTTTGGGGTTATTATACATTTGTTACATTTCTGATAAAAAATTATTTCATGTGGATATTTTGCAGATACACAATTTAAAAAAAAATTAACAATAATTCTTTAATATCAGGAATTCCTTGCTAGAGAAATTAGGCAAGGGAAAGAAATAAAGAACATTCAAACTGGAAAGAAGGAAGCCAAACTGTCCCTATTTGCAGAGATTATGATTTTATATATAACCCTAAAATCTCCACAAAAAACTCTTCGGTTGATAACCAAATTCAGGAAAGCACTAGGATACAAATTAACATACAATAATCAGTATCATTTCTATACACTAATGATAAACTAGTGGAAAAAGAAATTAAGAAAGCAATCCCACTTGTAATATCTAAAAAAAAAAAAAAAGATTGGGCAGTGCCTGTGGCTCCAATGAGTAGGGCGCCGGCCCCATATGCCGAAGGTGGCAGCTTCAAACCCAGCCCCAGCCAAAAACTGCAAAAAAAAAAAAAAAAAAAAAATTACCCTAGGAATAAATTAAGGAAAACTACATGATAAAATAAATTGAAAAGGTCACAAAACTGGGCGGCACCTGTGGCTCAAGGAGTAAGGCACCAGCCCCATATACTGGAGGTGGCAGATTCAAACACGGCCCAAGCCAAAAACTGCAAAAAAAAAGTCACAAAATAATAGAAAGACATCTCATGTTCATGGATTAGAAAAATATTATGAAAATGACAATACTATTAAAGCAATCTACAGATTCCATGCAATCTCTCACAAACATCAATGACATTTTTTAAAGAACTAGAAAAACATCCTAAGATTCACACAGAGCCACAGAAGACCCTGAAAAACAAAGCAATTATAAGCAAAAAGATTAAAAAAAAAAAAAAAATCAAAGCTGGAGACATCATACTATATGACTTCAAAATATATTACAAAGCTACAGTAACCAAAACAGTATGGTAATGGCATAAAAACAGACACACAGATCAATGGAATAGACTAGAGAACCCAGAAATAAATCCATGTGTTTACAGCCAACTAATTTTCAACAAAGGCACCAACAACATTCAGTGGGGAAAGAACAGTCTCTTTAATAAACAATGCTAGGAAAACTGGATCCCTGTCTCTCACTATATACAAAAATCAAATCAAAACAATATAAAGATTTAAATATAAGACCTGAAACTGGCTCTGCACCTGTGGCTCAACGGGCTAAGGCGCCAGCTACGTACACCTGAGCTGGCGGGTTCGAATCCAGCCCGGGCCGCCAAATAACAATGATGGCTGCAACCAAAAAAAATGGCCGGGCGTTGTGGCGGGCGCCTGTGGTCCCAGCTACTTGAGAGGCAGAGGCAGGAGACTCACTCGAGCCCAGGAATTGGAGGTTGCTGTGAGTTGTGATGCCATGGCACTCTATCCAGGGTGACAGCTTGAGGCTCTGTCTCAAAAAACAAACAAACAAACAAACAAACAAAGACCTGAAACTATGAAATTACTAAAAGAAAATATTGAAGCACTCAGGGTACTGGTCTGGGCAAAGGGTTTTTTGGGGAAGATCTCAAAAGCACAGGCAGCAAAAGCAAAAATGGACACATGGGATTAAATCAGGGTAAAAGCTTCTGTACAGTAAAGGAAATAATAAGCATAAAAAACAGAATGGGAGAAAGTAAGTGCAAAGTATCTATCCAACACAGGATTTAAAAATCATACTATATAAGGAACGTGAACAACTCAACAGTAAAAAATCCCATTAAAAAGGGGCAAATGAATGGAATAGAAATTTTGCAAAAGAAGACACACAAATGGTTAACAGGAATATGAAAAAATGCTCAACATCACCAAACATAAGAAAAATTTAAATCAAAACCACAATGTGGTGTCTTCTCAGCCCAGTTTAAATTGTCCTTATCAAAAAGAAAAAAAAATTACAGATGGTGGCAAGGATATAGAGAAAGGCGAATGTTAGCACACTGCTGGTGGGAAAGTAAATTAGTACAGTCTCTATGGAAAACAGTATGGAGCTTTCTCAAAACTAAAAATAGAGCTACCACATGATCCAGCAACTCCACTGCTAGATATACATCCAAAAGAAAGGAGATCAATATATTGAAAAGATGTCTGCATGCCTATGTTCACTGCTGCACTATCCAGACAGCCAGGATATGAAATCAACCTAAATGTCCATCAATGGAGAAATGGATGGCAAAAATGTGGTATATATACATATCAAAATACAATTCAGCCATAATAAAGATAAAATCCTATCATTTGCAGCAACATAGATGGAACTGGGGGTCATTATGTTAAATGAAATAAGCCAGGCACAAAAAGTCAAATATCACATGTTCTCACTCTTATTTGTGTGTGAGCAAAAGAAGTTCATCTCACGGAGGTAGAGTAGAATGATGGTTACCAGAGGTTGGGAAGGATAAGGAAGAGGGGAATAAGAATTAATGGGTACAAAATACAGCTGGACAGAAGGAATAAGTTCTAGTGTTTGATAGCACAGTAGCATGATTATACTTCAAAGGAATTTACTGTATATTTCAAAATAGCGAGAAGAAAAAATTTGAAATGTTTCTAACCCAAAGAAATGGTAAGAGTTTGAGTGATGGATATGCTAATTACACTGATTTGGTCATCACACGTTGTATGTATGCATGTACCAAAATGTCCCGAGCACCATGTAAATACAGAGGGTGTGCCAAAAATGCATATACATTTTAAGAAAGGAAAAAACTATATTTAACTTGTAATATTCAAGTCACATTTGACTTCTGCAATTACAAGAGATACAAGATAACAAACGTTATCTTGAGTATTATAATTTTAATAGTTTTTTTCCTTAAAATGTGCATACATTCTCTCCTTCTGGGCCTTGGTCCTCCGCCTGCGCCCGCGGAGCCAGTTCGCGTCGACTGACCAGAGTCCGCGAATTCTCCGCTCCCATCCCATTCGACCTTCCCCCACCCCAGCTTTCTATTATTTGAAAACTCTAAGAATAATGTCCCTGCATCAGTTTTTACTAGAGCC
>CAUYRH010092187.1:0-18990 GCA_963574655.1 Perodicticus potto | reverse complement strand
ACTCATTTCTTGTTTTTAGGAATTTTTTGAGACAGAGCCTCAAGCTGTCACCCTGGATAGAGTGCTGTGGCATCACAACTCACAGCAACCTCCAATTCCTGGGCTCAAGCGAGTCTCCTGCCTCCGCCTCCCAAGTAGCTGGGACTGCAGGCACCCACCACAATGGCCGGCTATTTTTTGGTTGCAGCCGTCATTGTTGTTTGGCGGGCTGGATTTGAACCCGCCAGCTCAGGTGTACATGGCTGGCGCCTTAGCCCGTTGAACCACAGGTGCCGAGCCAGGAATTGTTTTTTAAAAAAGATTTCCTAAAATTTTCTATGTATGGGATAGATTTGTCATCTGCAAATAAAGACAGTTTTCTCTTTTTCTTTCCAATGTGGATGGATCTCTTTAATTTCTTTTTTATTTCACTGGTGAGAATCTTCGGAGGGATGTTGAGTAGTAGTGACCGAAGACGTTTTGTTCCTCATTTCAGGGGGGAAGCTTTCATGCTTTCACTAAGCATGATTGTAGTTATAGCTTTGTTATAGATGCCCTCTATCAGGTTGTGAAAAATCCCTTTTTTTCCTAATTTGTTGAGGATTTTTATCAAGAACA
This sequence comes from Perodicticus potto, assembly GCA_963574655.1. Classification (NCBI taxonomy): domain Eukaryota; kingdom Metazoa; phylum Chordata; class Mammalia; order Primates; family Lorisidae; genus Perodicticus; species Perodicticus potto. Next base: position 18,393 of record CAUYRH010092187.1, on the reverse strand, counting down.
AGTGTTTAATTTTGTCAAATGCTTTTTCTGAATTATTGAGCAGATCAAGTAGTTTTTAGTCTTTATTTTGTTGATGTGGTATGTTAGTTATTTTCCAGTGTAAAAACTACTTTGTATTATGGAGACAAACCCCTCTTTGTCATGGTGTATACTTTTTTTAATATGTTGCTGGTTGCAGTTTGCTAATATTTTCTTATAAGTAATTTTTACATTTATGGTCATGAGATATATTGGTCTGTAGTTTTCAACTGACAATTTTGTCTGGCTCTGGAATCGTAGTAATACTGGCTTCATAACAAACTGGGAAGTATTTCTTCCTCTTCTTTTTCTTATAGGAGTATTTCCAAGGGCATTTTTTCTTCCTTAAATATTTAATAGAATCAGGTTCCCCTGATATTTTGCACAATATTTTGATTGTCTCTCTCTCTACATCAAGTTTCATGAGGACGGACCCTTGTCTCTATCTTTCAGCACAGTATCTCCTGGATCATCAATATATGGAATGACTCCAGCACTTTGGGAGGCTGAGGCAGGAGGATTCTCTTGAGGCCAGGAGTTCAAGACCAGCCTGGGCAACATAGTGAGATTCTGTCTTTATAAAAAATTCTTCTACTGATGCCAATAAAGTTTAGCAATTCTAAATAGCTAACAATGATAAAATGACGTTTTGCTGAAATGCTGTGCATTAAGAGGATGTGGGAAGTAGGGAGTGCCACAATTGTTGATAAGGCAGCTATCCATAAGGGCAGTTTGAATGGCAGGGGCAGGAGTGGTTGTCCTTCTACTGGAAAATTCATGGATAATGTTTGGTAGCTGTCAGAAGGTTGTTGTCCTCCATAGACCTCTTGCAAAGGTAGCTCCTCACTAAGGGCCAAATGGTGTTAATGGTGATGGATGGCATGCAGGCTTTGGCTTCTCATAGCTCCCACCTCTGTCTCCTTAGGCTTCCATTCTCTTTAGAGGCATCCTACCAGGAGCCAAGGAGCAGCTTCACACTTCAATGTTCTTGAGAATGATCAATAAGCTTTTCTCCTGTTTAAATCTACTTTCTTTGAGTGACTTTTTAGAGCTGGAGTTAGAAAACTTTCTCTATAAAAAGTCAGTGTGAGGGCTCTGCGCCTGTAGCTCAGCGGTTAGGGTGCCGGCCACATATACTGGGGCTGGCAGGTTTGGGTGTGAACCCAGTCTGGGCCTGCCAAACAACAATGACAACTACAACAACAGAAAAAATAGCCAGGCGTGGGTAGTGCCCATAGTTCAGTGGGTGGGGCTCCGGCCACATACACCAAGGCTGGCGGGTTCCAGCCCGGCCCGGGTCAGCTAAAACAATGACAACTGCAACAACCACAAAATAGCTGGGCATGGTGGCGAGTGCCTGTAGTCCTAGCTACTTGGAGGCTGAGGCAAGAGAATCGCTTAAGTCCAAGAGTTGGAGGTTGCTGTGACACCATGGCACTCTACCAAGGGCTATTTAGTGAGACTCTGTCTTTAAAAAAAAAAAAAAAAAGTCAGTGTGAGGCAGATAAATTAATTAGGTTTTCTCACCTGAAGGCCAGCAGGTGCCAGATTATGATTAAGTTGGCAGGTGCTATGTTGTCTTAAGTAATGGTGATTCAACAATATGACATAATTCTTATTAGTGTTTGCTTTAGAGCCACTGTTGTTTTGGTTGCTATAAACTGCCCAGAGGCTTTCTGCCTGGGGGGAAGCCTCTTATGCTAGTTTGCCTACCCCCAAGACCTGAATGAAGACAGTGATCCGTGCCTACTTGCTGGCTGCCACAAGCGAATAAAGGGCATGTCACAACTATGTTGGGCTCCTCGGTTTTTCTCTCATCATTCTGAATCCAGTGCAAACCTCTCCAGTGTCAACCTCTGGCCCTATAGTCAGATAGTAAATATTTAAGCTTTTGTGGGCCGAGGCTAAATCGGAAATGTTCCTACAAATCCTTTGACAAGCTTCAAAACTTTATTCCGACACTAAAATTTGAATTTTGCATAAGTTTCATATGTCATGTAATATTCTTTTAATTTTTTCAAGCATTTAAAAACACAACACCATTCTTAGCTCACTAGTCATACAAAAACATGTGGCCAGCTGAATCTGGCCTGCAGACCATAGTTTGCTGTCTTCTGTTCTAGGGCCTAACATGGGAAAACAGAACGAAACCCCCTCAAACTCTGAATATTAAGTGTTCTGCAGAGCAAGATGCCTCTGACCGGCTGACTCACTCACCTAAACCAATGGAGTGAGTGAGGAGGTGAGGGAAAGAAAAACGAGCATGAAGATTGTCAATACTTTAAGTTCCCGTTTCCTCTAAGGAGGAAGTCATGTTTAAATCCAAACAAGCTACCAAAGTGGGGTCTCCTGAACTTGCTTCATGATCAGAATCACCTGGCTTATTAAAACTGTATTCCCGGATGAGAGATTTATGATACAGACATTGTGGGGCAGGAATCAGGTAAGTTGAAATAACACTAGCCTTAGGGGAAGGCTCATCAGAGAGGGCAGAGGAATCTCAAAAGCTGTGGTTCTTAAAGTATGGTCCCTGACCCAGCAGCATCAGCATTACTTGAGGATTTGTGAGAAATGCAAATTGTCCGACTGCCCCAGACTTCCTGAATCAGAAACTCTGGCGGTGGGGCTGGGCAATCTGGTTTCCAATCAAGGCAGGTGGCCCTGATGCCCACCAAACTTTCAGAAACACTGTGCTAAGGCCTCGTTACCAGCACCAGGAGAAATGATTCAGCACCCATGTGAACAAGTGAAGACCCAAGTGCTCTTAAGCTGCTTTCTTCTCAAGCGTCTACAGGTGAGAGCAATGCCAACAGACACCTGAAGCCTAAGGCACGGCTTTCCACGGGGAGATCTGGAAAGCCGGTGTCCACGGCCAGCCTTCTTGAAGCCACTGGCTGCATTTCTAGGCGAAGGGGCACCAAGACCCTAGAGGTAGCTAAATGCCACCCAACGGGATGGCAGTGGGGTGGCCGGACTTTTTACACTTGTGGCCGTGGCATCTGCTGACTTGCCAGCCAGGAGCTTTCCAAAGACACACATGCTCTGTCTTCGATGGGTTCTCCGAGGGCCAGTGGGGAAGGCCTGTGTTGAGCTGCCGGGTAAGGTGCTGGAGCCTCCTGACCTCACAAGCGGCCCTGGTGACATCAGTGACACCGCGAGGCGCGGCCCTCCTGGCTGGCGGCGTCACAGAGGCTCAGCAGCGCCGCGGGGGCTTCCCGGGCTGCGCTGCTCCAGAGGCCGGGGCGCGGCTTGCCGGGGAGGGTCGCCGCGCTGGCGCCATCCAAGGCCGTGTTGCTCCCTCGCGCAAGGCCAGCTCCAGGAAGGGAACCGGCTTCGCGTCTTGGCAGTAGGGCCGCTTAAGTTCTCCCCCGGGTAAATATTCAGAACATCTGCCAAGGCCCTCGAGATTTGGCGCACCGCATTCAAGAGCTTGGGGTCCACGAGGCGGCTGCGGATGCTGTGCGGGCTGCTGTGAGGGGACGTCAGGGCCTCTCGGGATGGCCCCTGTGAAGAGGAAATGCATCTGCGAGCTGTGCTCCTGTGGGTAAGGCGGCAGAGCCCAGGGCACGGCTGGAGGAGCCTGACCTTTGAGGCCTTTTCCCGAGAGCTAGGCCGAGGCCTCGCCTTGCTTTGGTCGGAGATGTGCGGTTGAAGAGTCCACTGAATCTCACACAGTGTCCGAGCTGCTCCCCCACCTGCCTCCCCCAACTCGGCAGGGGCAGGGACAGCAGAGGCGCTCCGGATAAGAGGGTGTGCTGGGGTCAGCCTCCTGGGCGGTCACTAACTGTGGGATCTTGGGGAGGTAACTGAACTTCTCCAAGTCTCAATTTCTGCACCTGTCACAGAGAAGCTACCTCACAGGACTATTGTGAGGACTAAACGGGATGGTGTGGGTGACCCCTGGTTTTGTGCTTGATACGTGTTAGTATCCTGAAACCTACGGAAAGGCTTGCTAACACCGATGATATGTTACAAGAGTATATAAAAGATAGATAGTGGGGAGAATCAAGGGCACTTTTCAAACTGGGTTAGAAACCTCATTTCCTCCCCCCGCCCCCCCCCGTCTGCACCTCCCCCCCTCCCAATCAGTGTGTGGTTCTCAACCCTGCCTGCTCGTTAGAAACATGAGTGGAGCTTGAGAACCAAGATTTGTTGTCCGGGATGTTAAATCAGTGGCCATGCTAGCAGTCTTCAGGTGATTCTGACCATTCCGTAGTCCAGGGAACCGCTGAGCTAGGTCACAGACACGTGTGGGATTTGCTGTAAGCTTTTGCCAGGTGGGACTCCAGCAGTGTGTACTCCAGGACTCAATTTGCACATTACTGAGGCAAAATGTTTTTATTTCTAAGGCTTACCTTCTACTGGGGTGCTCTACACCACCCTCCTGTGTCCTCCTCTGCTTTAGGCTTTGGGATTAACATAGTGTCCGTCTTTACCTAGCATAAAATCTTCAGTAGGAAGGCAGGGATACTGTACTCATTTAAGGGGTGCAAAGTGTATACAGTGAGATGTCTCCTGCCCTGGTAATAGAGGTATGACTTCTCTGGATGTTCCTTTTCTGACTCTATCTCCTCCACCACCTCCCTCTTTTCTCCCCCAGATAGAGACAAGTTCTCTGTGGGCCAAGCTAGAGTGCAGTGGCATCATTATAGCTCACTGCAATCTCAAACTCCTGAGGTTGAGCAATCCTCCCACCTTATCCTCCAAAAGTACTGGGATTGCTAGCGTGAGCCACTGTGCCCGGCCTCTATTCTCCTTTCATCTCTGCAAAAGGGTCACTTCCCCCTCCCTTTTATTATTATTATTGTTGAATCATAGCTGTGTTCATTAATGCAATCATGGGTACAATGTGCTGATTTTATATACAATTTGAAAAATTTTCATCAAACTGGTTAACATAGCCCCTTCACGGCATTTTCTTAGTTATTGTGTTAAGACATTTATATTCTACATTTAGTAAATTTCACATGTACCCTTGTAAGATGTACCGTAGGTGTGGTCCCACCAATTACCTTCCCTCCACCTATCCTCCCCCCCTCCTCCCTCCCCCCTTTCCCCATATTCTTGGGCTATATTTGGGTTATAGCTTTCATAGTAAGGCTGAGTACATTGGATACTTTTTGTTCCATTCTTGACATACTTTGCTAAGAAGAATATGTTCCAGCTCCATCCATGTAAACGTAAAAGAGGTAAAGTCTCAATATTTCTTTAAGGCTGTATAATATTCCATGGTATACATATACCACAATTTATTAATCCATTCGTGTGTCGATGGGCATTTGGGCTTCTTCCATGACGTAGCAATTATGAATTGGGCTGCAATAAACATTCTGTACATATATCTTTGTTATAATGTGATTTTTGGTCTTCTGGATATATACCTAGGAGAGGAATTGTAGGATCAAATGGTAGGTCTGTTTTTAGATCCCTAAGTGTTCTCCAAACATCTTTCCAAAAGGAACGTATTAGTTTACATTCCCACCAGCAGTGCAGAAGTGTTCCCTTTTCTCCACATCCACGCTAAAATCTATGGTTTTGGGATTTTGTGATTTGGGCTAATTTTACTGGAGTTAGACAATATCTCAAAGTAGTTTTGATTTACATTTCTCTGATGATTAAGGATGATGAGCATTTTTTCATGTGTCTGTAGGCCGTGCACCTGTCTTCTTCAGAGAATTTTCTCTTCAAGTCCCTTGCCCACCCTGAGATGGGATCACTTGTTCTTTTCTTGCTAATACATTTGAGTTCTCTGACAAAGGTTTAATAACCAGAACCCACAGAGGCATAACCTGCAAATATCTTCTCCCATTCTGAGGGCTGTTTGCTTGCTTTACTTACTGTGTTTTTGGCTGTGCAGAAGCTTTTTAGTTTGATCAGGTCCCAGTAGTGTATTTTTGGTGTTGCTTCAATTGTCTAGGGGGTCCTCCTCATAAAATATTCGAAAAGGGTCACTTCCCACTGGATGTGGAGTCTGTTCTTGATTCTTCTTTCTTTCCTCTGCCTGTATTTGCTACTTTATTGTTTCAATCAATAAAGAGTTTGACACGTAACGATTCAGTCTCATTTCCATCTTCTCAAGATGCTTGGTGATCCATCTGGCTGTCTTATTACCATACTTCCTATAACCTTTTAACATTCACTTTTTCTTTCTCCCAGTACCTGCCTCAATAATGGTGTCATATCTAAACCATGGTAAACCAAGTTTACCCTGATTTAAACTTTTGAATTATTTCTTTCTCTTATCCCCAGCATGTAGTAATTCCCAAAGTCTGGGGTCCTGCTCCATTGTAATCTTTCCTTCATTGGTGCCTTCCCTTTTATTCCCATTGTTCCTTCCCTGGTTCTCTCATTTTCATGTTTGGAAACTGGTGCTAACATATCCTGCTGGTTTTCCCTTGCATGATACTACACCTTGAATTGGATCAGCTTCTTGGCATCCCCTGAGGGGACCTTCTGATCTCGCGTCTCTGTTCTTTCCCCTTCCTTTCTCTGAAATGCCTGTGACCTCTCCTGCTGCTGCTTGACCTTTGAAAGGTCCCATTTCAGTTGAAAGTCTCCCATTACTGGGCCTTGTAGCTCCCTGTCAAAGAGGGACCCCTCTCCATGTCCTTATCTTCTAGTTATGTGTCTGCATATGCTTTATTTTCTCTATTGATTGCATACTCTGGGACAGCAGCGATCATGCTTTCTATTTGCGTGTGTGAGTTATATATAATACCAGTGTACTATTCTCCATAGAGCTGCCAAACACATTTTTAAATGAATGTATGAACTGCTTTTGTTTGTCAAGGTGATAATGTACTGGAATAAATTAGGAATGGAGGATCAAATTTTTTTGTTTTTTTGGAGACAAGAGTCTCACTCTGTCACCGTTGTTGGAGTGCTGTGGCATCATTATAGCTTAGTCCAACCTCAAACTCTTGAGCTCAAGCAGTCCTCTTGACTCAGCCTCCTGAGAAGCTGAGACTACAGGTTTCCACCACGATGCCTGACTAGTTTTTTCTATTCCTTTTTTTTGAGACAGAGTCTCACTTGGTTGCCCTACATAATAGTGCCATGGCATCACAGTTCACAGCAACTTCAGACTTCTCCAAGTGATTCTCTTTCCTCAGCGTCCAATATAGCTGTGACTACAGGTGCCTGCCATGATGCCTGGCTACTTTTTTTTTTTTTTTAAATGGATGGCATCTCACTCTTGATCAGGTGGGTCTCAAACTCCTGAGCTCTACTGTGATCCACCTGCCTCGGCCTCCCAGAGTGCTAGGACTACAGGCGTGAGCCACTGTGCCTGGCCTAATAATGAAAGATCTAGAACTGTGCTGCCTGGTACTGCAGCACCTGTAGCAATTTTGTTTAAATGAATTAAAATTAAATGTGGTAATACGATTGTAAGAGGGTCTTTACCTAACAAATGCCATCAGTGTAACCAGCTTTCTTGTACCCTCAATAAATCCTCAACAATAATAAAAAAAAAAATGTGGTTGGTGCAACTGAGATTTTATTTCAAGTGATCAGTAACCATGTAAGTCCAGGGGGTACCACACTAGAAGATGCAGATTTGGAACACTTCCATCATTGCAGAAAGTTCTGTTGAAAAGTACTGATCTGAGTCTCATTATTTGAAAATCTTCATCCACCTTCTTACCTCGCACCCCTCAATTAAATCTGCTCAAGAGCTGGTGGGCATGGAATGAGGAATTTTATAGGTGTTCTTTAAGCTCTAGAAGTCTATGATTTTTGACTTTTCCAGCCTGAAGATAGGAAAAAATGTGACGAAAAATCCAGAGGACAACCATGTGTGAAGAATAACTCACTTGTATAAAAAAAACCCAAAAAGACAAAAAAACTCACTTGTCAGGAGAGAGGAGGTTTCTGAGTGAGTCAGTTGATCTCTCTTGGCTTTGGTGCCCCCATTTCTTTTTAATTTGGAGATTTGTGGAGACTCTCAGGCCTGATAGGGAGGAGAGAAGCCCACACATAATTTTTTAAATTTTCTCTGCAACCTCCAATTTATCTTCTTAAGGTTTTTTTTTTTTTTTTTTTTTTTAAAGGCTGGAGCTGGGTTTGAACCCTCCACCTTTGGCATATGGGGCTGGTGCCCTACTCCTTTGAGCCACAGGTGCCACCCCTTAAGGTTTTTTTTTTCCTTAAGTGAAGAATTCTTTAATGTCCTTTAAGCTTTAACTTTTTTTTTTTTTTTTTTTTGAGACAGAGTCTTTCTCTGTCACCCTGGATAGAGTGCCGTGCTATTATCATAGCTCACAGCAACCTCAAACTCTTGAGCTCAAGAGATCCTCTTGCCTCAGCCTCCTGAGTAGCTGGGACTACAGGCACCTGCCGTGTTGCCCAGCTAGTTTTTTCTTGTTTTAGTAGAGATGGGGTATGGATCTTGATCAGACTGGGTTTGAGCTTTAACTTTTGAGGATATTGTGCTTGTTAGTGAGAAGGCTCTGGGGGATGTTCAGACAGATGGCTGGATGAGATGGCTGTAGTCTGCCAGAGCAGCTGTCTGGGGGAAAAGCCACTCACTGAAGGGCTGCTGCACGTTCTTACATTTGGCCGGCCACAAGATGGCAGACTTTCCCTGACCAATTCTCACTGGTGGTTAAATCTGATCAGCCTACATGGAAAATCAAGTCTTTGGAGTTCTGGGCTTTCCTAGAGTTTTATTTCTTATAGATCATCTATTTTTGTCTTAAGGTTTTTTTTTGTTGTTTGTTTTTACAGCAAAAAGTTATATATTTAGAATTAGCCAGCTGGACTTGGTTTAGATCAGCGGTTCTAGCAACCCACAGGAACTGTATTAAAGAGTTAGGGCATTAGGAGGAAGGTTGAGAACCACTGGTTTAGATGATCCCAATTTTGTTGGCACCATCCAAAGCATCATAATCAGAAACCAGTGGAACATATGCCTTCTTCTCACCATCAGGCCTGATCAAGGTGTTGACCTTGGCTATGTCAATGTCATAGAGCTTCTTCACAGCCTGTTTGACCTAGGGCTCTTTGGCTTTGACATCCACAGTGAACACAAGTGTGTTGTTGTCTTCTGTCTTCTTGGTGGCAGACTCAGTGGTCAGGGAGTACTTGATGATGGCATTGTGGTCAAGCTTGTTTTTTCTGGTGGTGCCCTTCCCAGGATATTTGGGCTGCCTCCGGAGCCACAGACTCTTTGGCTGCCTGAAGGTGGGTGATATACAGATCTTCTTTTTTGTGTGGCTGTGGATGCCTTTAGCATTGCCGCCTTGGCCTTCAATGCCTTTGCTTTGGCTTCCGCTTAGGAAGGGGCAGGAGCTTCCTTCTTTGCCTTTGGGGCCATCAGGTGAAAAGAGTATTGTTTATTTTTTTTGAGACAGAATCCTATTCACCCTGGATAGAGTGCTGTGGCATCGTATTTCACAGCAACCTCAAAGTCTTGGGCTTAAGCAATCCTCTTGCCTCAGCCTCCATAGTATCTGGGACTACAGGTAGCCTTCACAATGCCTGGTTATTTTTAGAGATGGATCTCACTCTTGCTGAGGCTGGTCTTGAATTCCTGAGCTCAAGTAATCCACCTGCCTTGGCCTCCCACAGTGCTAGGATTACAGGCGTGAGCCATCTTGTCCTGCCAATTTGCCTTTACTTTTTAAAAAATGAACAATTAGAGTTTGGGGCCCAGCAGAGTTTAGAAAGGTGTGGTATACTTTGAGGAGCAAGCAGATCACAGATTAAAAGTGAAAGCGTTTCAAGTATCCAAATTCAAAGATTCCAACCACTCATCAAACTTTTAATGAGATTTGCTGGTTGAAAAAAAGAAACGTTTTGGTGCATCAGGCTCAAGGGTTGCTCTCCATAGTGTTGACTCTACTCTCTTTGACAACCAAAATCTTGCAAATTTGAATTATTGCCATAAAATGTTATAATACTCTCTTTTCAATATAATCAATACCAAATAAGCAAGAGTATTCATAGATTGTAAAAATATAGTAAAGTCAACAGGTTTTTTTTTCTGTTTTTGGCTGGGGTTGGATTTGAACCCGCCACCTCTGTCATATGGGGCTGGCACCCTATTCCTTTAAGCCACAGGTGCCACCCATTGTTTTTTTTAAAGTCAACCTACTGCTTAATTATCTTGACTTCAGAGCTACTTGCTGGAGTCGGGGGTGTGAGTGGAGTGACCTTACTTTTGTATAGAATATTTTCAGTTACATCTGAATACATATAGCATTTCCTGTTATTGAAAAAAAAAAAGCGACCTTACACAGTTTTATGGTATTATGGCTGCCTTACATTAACTATAGTGTTTTAAAAATTTAAATAGTATTTTCTTATGCATTATCACCTTACTGGGGGGGTCCCTCAACATGGAAAGCATTGCCCAGTTTAGAAATCAGATTCTTTGGTTTTAGCTTCTCTTTTCTCCAGGGAGAGGTTTTTGGTTTCTTGAGCTGTTCTTTCTCAAATTACTAAATTTGAAAGTATGCTGATTAACTGTTAATTAGCTTTTTAAAGCAGGTAGGGGTCTTAGTGATATCTAGCTCTTTTGTTTTACAGATAAGGAAATTGAAGCACCGAGATTAATTTTAATATATGGGAACACATTTTGTTAAGCATAGACATGATTTAGGTCAGTCAAATTTTATTCATCTACTGGATATCAGACACTGCTAGTGTTGCAATTTGTAGTCTAGTCTATTTTCCAATGACATTGGACCATTTAAAAAAATTGACACTTGATTAAATGTATTTCTGAGGCACAAGTGATATTTTGATACATGCATACATTAATGATCAAATCAGGGTAATTAGCATTTTTATAACCTCATATGTTTATCGTTTCTTCATAATAGAACATTCCAAGTCTTCTAGCTATTTTGTTTCTTTAAAAATTAAAAAAAAATATTATGGAAATACTTACCAGGCAGAGGAGATGCCGTGATCACAAAGGTGGTTTTCCTGGGGCGAGGTTTATCCATTGCACTCCATATGTGCTGATCACTGCGATTTCCCCAAATGTGGGAAACTGGACTGCATAATTTGTGGCAGTGGGGGATTGTGTTCATACTTTCCCCTATTAAAAAAATATTATGGGGGCGGCGCCTGTGTCTCAGCAAGTAGGGTGCCAGCCCTATATACCGAGGGTGGCGAGTTCAAACCTGGCCTCGGCTGAACTGCAAAACAAAAAAATTAGCCGGGCATTGTGGCGGGTGCCTGTAGTCCCAGCTACTCGGGAGGCTGAGGCAAGATAATTGCCTAAGCCCAGGAGTTGGAGGTTGTTGTGAGCTGTGACATCACAGCGCTCTACTGAGGGCGATAAAGTGAGACTCTGTCTCTACAAAAAAAAAAAAAAAAAAAAAATATATATATATATATATATATATATATATATAAATGGAAGTACAAACATTTTGTTACATATAATTCTTATGTATCATTTGAGTCAAAGTTACAAGTATGCCTTTCATCCATATAGTGTGTATTTTACGCCTTAGGTATGAATTTACTCATCCCCTCCTCCTCCATTTCACTGATTTCTGTGGAGTTTTACTTCCATATGTGCACAAAAATGTTGATTGATTAGTTCCAATTTAGCACTGAATACCAATGGTGTGCGTTTTTTCACTCTTATGGTGCTTCACTTAGAAGAATGATCTCCAGTTCATCCAGGTTGTTACGAAAGATACCAGGTCATCATTCTTTTGTTAATGACTGGGTAGTACCTTATGGTATGCAAATACCACATTTGATTAATCCACTCATGTATTGACGAACACTTGGATTGTTTCTACATTTTCATGATTGTGAATTGTGCTGCTATAAACTTTCAAGTGCAAAGTGTCTGTTTCAATAGGATGTCTTTTTTTCATTTGTGGAAATACCAAGTAGTGGGATTGCTGGATGGAATGGTAGGTCTACTTTTAATTCTTAGAGGTGTCTGCATGCTACTTTCTGTAGAGGCGGTACTAGCTTGCAGGCCCTCCAGCAGTTGTTTAATTTTGTAGTTGCCGTGATTGTATTTGGGGGTCTTCTTCAGAAATTCTTTGCCTAGGCCAATACCTCTTTAAGAGTTTTTCCAACATTTTCTTCTAGTATTCTTATAGTCTCATGTCTTAGGTTGCTATTTTGAAATGTACAATATATTATTAACTGTAATCACCCTACTGTGCTATCAAACACTAGAAATTATTCCCTCAGTTTTTTTGAATCCATTAACCAACTTCATTGCCCCCTCAGGCCCGCAGGCCATTTTTGACTAAAGATTACAACATGAAAGGCTCTTGTCCAATTGAGAAATATTATCTGATATAAAAAAATGTAATTCTAAAAGCCTTTTAGTAAAGTAATATAAATAGTAAATCTTCCCCCTGAGATTAAAATGTAGTAACATTGCTTTTTCTAAAATTCTGTAAAAAATTGTTAATGAAGGGATTGGTATAGCTTACTTTTATATCTGATTATTTTATGGCTTACAGCGCACTATTTAAGAGATTTTGTGCAATCTTGCAGGAAATTCCAGGACTGAGTAATGTATCATGAAATATTTATGAAGCATTGGTAGCATGTGCAGCATTTCATAAAAAAGGTGGTCCCAGAGAGGGCTCGAAAATTGCTGAAAAGGATGTGGATTTGGCCCTTTGGCAGAGCTTGGGGAGGAAGGTGATCTCAGGGGCAGCCATGTATCTGCAACTTAAATCAGTTATGTTAACCAGGGAGGAACTTGTTATTTTAATTTTGGAAAATATTTTCTTCACATTGGTGGAAATTTCCTTAACCTTAGATTTTATTTTCTTAGAGTCTCTGTTACAAATTAAGAGGAAGGAAAAAAAAAATCGAGGACTCGGTTTGATATTACATGTTTTAAGAAGAATTCTTGTTTTTAATTTAAATAAAATTGACTTCATAAATTCTGATTAAGAAAAAAAGAATCTTTAACATATTCTCGCTGGTGACTTTTTATCTTCAGAAGAATCCAGATAGAGATGCCAAGAAAAGAAAAAAGCCTTTCACTTTAAGATTGAATTTTTTTTATTGTAGATTTATGTACTTTTCATGCTAAGCTGCACGATATGCTCTTTAAAATTGTTGCCATTTTTGATATCAGAATTAATGTTTAATTGTTCGCATATACCCTTCATCTTATACGGTGAGTACGTTAGTGTATATAATTTGTTTCAGATATAAAAATTACAGAGTACAACTTCACATTAATTCAAATTATAGTAGTTAAAATGATCTATTCAACCTTATAATCAGCAAATGGATCAGTTTAGAGTATTCTTGTTCTAATTGCATTCTGTAGTGGGCAGTTTTAAACACAATTCCTTCCATCCACTAGTGAAATATCTGTGCCCTGTAGGCTATTTATAGTTTATTGGGAAGATGGTATCTCATGGGAGGAAAGTAGCTAACCTTCAAATGAATGAGACTAGTAAAACAAGTGATGTAGGATTTCAGAGGTGGGAGAAGTCACTTTGGGTGAGTTTAGATGGGAAGGGTTTATGAAGGGGAAGTAGCTTGCTTGGGGTAAGTAGAAAAGAGAAACTAGGCTGGTGCCTGTGGCTCAGTGGATAGGGCACCGGTTCCATATACCCAGGGTGGTAGGTTCGAACTCGGCCCCAGCCTGCTAAAATAGCAATGATGACTGCAACAACAACAGAAAAAGCTAGGCATTGTGGCAGGCACCTGTAGTCCTAGCTACTCGGGAGGCTGAGGCAAGAGAATCACTTAAGCCCAAGAGTTGGAGGTTGCTGTGAGCTGTGATGCCACAGCACTCTACTGAGGGCCACAAAGTGAGACTCGGTCTCAAAAAAAAAAAAAAAAATCCAGAAAAGCGAAGCTGGAGTCAGACTGCTTGGTTTCAAATTCTGACTCTGCCGCTTTCTGTGATTATGCAAACTTTTAATCTTTCTGTAAAACAGGAATAATAACACTGTTATTCTTAAGGTGTGAGGATTAGGCAGAGAAGTACAGGCCTTGAAGGAAGAGGGTATTTTGGCGGTGAGGTAGGGCTGCCCAGCTGCAGGGACACAGGATGCAGTGGTCAGAGAGACTGGAAGACAGCACATCCTCCTGAGCTCCTGGTCCTGGAGTGGGAGGTCATGCTCGGCTTGAGGGAGGCAAATTGCAGAGGGGCCCTTACCTGCCTCACAATGTGAATGAACAGGAAGAGCCACGGATTAACATGGATAAAACGGTCTTCTTCCTAAAGGAAGTCCTCCAAACAGCAGCGTTTTTCTTTTTCTCCCTTTTTATTTTTGTTGTTGCATTAAATACGCAACATTAGGGCGACTTTTAATTTGTTCCTTTAGATATTCTGAATGGATTTGTAGTTATCTAATTTTTCCTTAAAGGCATTTTATCTCCATTTCATTATTGTCATTTTTCTTACTTTATTTAAAAAATAATTGAGTGGTGACTTAGGATGGGAGGCAGCAGATTCTAGAGCCAGACTGCCTAGGTTCGAAGCCCAGCCTGGGTCCTGTTGAACTACTTTCCAGCAAACTCTTCACTGCTCTGCACCTCAGTGTCCTCCTGTGTAAAATGGGCATGATAAGAGCCTCTCTCATAGAACTGGTGTGAGAACTGGATGTGGATTAAGTAAGCAAATAGAACATTCCTGGCATGCATAGTAAGGCATAGGTAGGTGTTATTACTTTTTTTTTTTTTTTGAGACAGAGCCTCAAGCTGTCACTCTGGATAGAGTGTTGTGGCATCACAGCTCACAGCAACCTCCAATTCCTGGGCTCAAGCGAGTCTCCTGCCTCTGCCTCCCAAGTAGCTGGGACTGCAGGCATCTGCCACAATGCCCGGCCATTTTTTGGTTGCAGCCGTCATTGTTGTTTGGCGGGCCCGGGCTGGATTCGAACCTGAACCCGCCAGCTCAGGTGTACGTGGCTGGCGCCTTAACCCGCTGAGCCACAGGCACTGAGCCGGTAAGAGTTATTAAAGGAGCCAACCTGTCTTCTAGGCGTTGAAGCTGGAGGAAGGGTGAGCAAGGCCTCTGCTCTCATGGAGACTTGCACTCTAAGGCAGAGTAAGGCTGGTTTGTTGACTGGCAGGTCATGAGAAATGCTCTGCAGAGAGTATCAGGGGGATACACACTACTGCTTGGAGGCTTGATTAAATTTGGAGGATGCTAGGGATAGTCTGCAAAAATTTAACCTGCTCTTCATAGATTGCGGGTGCCTTTGTCATCCCTGAGACACCTTCACTTGAGTCTAGTGATTATTATACTTCACACGTTTAGACTGACATTAACTTTAAGGTTAAGTTTTTTTTTCCTGAGACAGAATCTCACTTTGTCACCCTTGGTAGAGTGCAGTGGCTTCCTAGCTCACAACAACCTCAAACTCCTGGGCTCAAGTGATTCTCTTGTCTCAGCCTCCCGAGTAGCTGGGATTACAGGCTTTCACCGCAACGCCTGGCTATTTTTAGAGATGCGGGTCTCACACTCCTCAGCTCAAGCAATCTGCTTGTCTTGGCCTCCCAGGGTGCTAGGATTACAGGTGTGAGCCACTTCTCCTGGCCTGAGGGTAAGTTTCTATTCAGTTAGAGCTTTCTAAATTTTACAAATAATTACTCTGAAGATTGTAGACATCCTTACTGCACAGGAGACACCAGCATTCCTGTTTTATTATCTTTACTGACTTGTTCAGAATAACTCTGAAGTTTCTACAGTTGTTTCTCTAAAAGAAAAGGGTCAGTGTTTCTAAGTGGCTGTCAGGTTAATTGCTTAGTTAAATATATCCATATACTTTGTTCAAGATATCTGAAAACCCTCTATTCTAATATCAACAAATTGAGTTTGTAATGTAAGGAATCAGTCACATTTCTGCCTGTGCTGGTCAATTGCTTAATTTTAGAAACATCTTTTATGTGATAATTACTTTTAAGAAATCATAGTCTGTCTTCATAATCATTTTCTCTTTCAAGTGTGATGCATGTCAACACTGTTCTCCAAGTAAAGAAAATCCACATAACATTTAAGAACAAGAATTCACAATGAAAAACAAAGACTTGACTATTTCCTGCCTCTATGCTGCTTTAAGTGTGAGGACAGGCGTAATATTAGGGAAGAACTTGCCACAGTGAGTTGGAATGTTTGAATTCCAGTCCTGGGTTTGATTACTAATATGCTTAGTGAACTTGTTCAGGTTCCTTAGTATCTCTGGACTTTTATTTTTATTATTAACTTCAAGATATGAACAAGGTGCAAGTGTTTTTGTTACATGGATACCTTGTATAATGCGTAAGTTGGGACTTTTGGTGTGCCCATTACCAGGATAATGTTCATCGTACCTAAGAGTTACATTTTTATCTCACACTCCTCCTCCCGCTTTCCCCCTTCTTGGTTTCTTGTGTCCTGTTTTTGCTTTGTGCTCATGTGTACCCATCGATTAGCTCCCAGCAGTTAGTGAGAATATATCGTGTTTGGTTTTCCATTCCTGAGATATTTCACTTAGGATAATAATCTCCAGTTCCTTCTAAGTTGCTGCAAAAGACATTATTCCTTTTTATGGCTGAGTAGTACTGCATGGTATGTGTGTGTGTGTGTATGTATAATACCACATTTTCTTAATCCACTCATAAATTGATGGGTAATTAGGATGACTCTACATCTTTGCAATTGTTATTGCCCTGCAATAAACATTCAAGTGCTGATGTCTTTTTGATAAAATGACTTCATTTCCTTTGGGTAGATATCCTAACCGTGAGATTGCTGGATCAAACGGTAGGCCTACATTTATTGTTTGAGGAATCTTTATGCTGTTTTCTATAGAGGTTGTACTAATTTTGCAGTTCTATAGGAGGATGTAAGTATTCCTTTCTCTCTGCATCCATCCCAGCATCTATTGTTTTTTTTTTTTTTTTTTTTTTTTTTGAGACAGAGCCTCAAGCTGTCACCCTTGATAGAGTGCCGTGGCATCACAGCTCACAGCAACCTCCAATTCCTGGGCTCAAGCGAGTCTCCTGCCTCCGCCTCCCAAGTAGCTGGGACTACAGGTGCCCGCCACAATGCCAGGCCATTTTTTGGTTGGAGCCATCATTGTTGTTTGGCGGGCCCGGGCTGGATTCGAACCCGCCAGCTCAGGTGTACGTGGCTGGTGCCTTAGCCTGTTGAGCCACAGGCGCCGAGCCAGCCCTCAGACATTTTTTAATCATTAATTTGGTGATGGGGGAAGGATGTTGAATGTTATTATTATAGAAAGAACATAAACATAGTTGACCAGCTACTGCTGGGATTAAAGCGGATGCACTGATGAGAATTCTGAGGAAATTACTAAAGGAAGCAGAATGACTGGATTTAGTGGAAAGTCTGGATAGTTAGTTACATGTTGATTACTGAACTTTCAATAACTTGATGAAATGCAGGCTGTGTGTGATTTCTCACAGTGGGCCTCGAGTCTAGGAAATCGGTGGGGTCAATGAACAAATGCTTATATGAACTTTTAAAGAATTTTTAAAGAACCTGACAATCTATTTAGGACTATAAGAAAAGGAATAGAGTTACTAATAAGCTTATAAATATGATAATGCCAAAGTAATAATTGGCATTGATAATTGATGGGAGAGAGTAAGATGCCACCATAAACATAGATGACCAATGTTTTTCATAAGTTGTTGATTTCTCAATGAGAAAAATGAAATTTCTAACTCAAAGATAACAATATTTCAAGTTTTTGAAGACAAGTCATTGAAAGTAGCTTTATCTTTCTAGGGGGCATAATACTGTTACATTTTTAATTAGTATAAATTGTTCTTAAAACTTTGTTTATTGGCAGTGCACCCATAGCTCAGGGTTTAGGGTGACGGCCATATGCCCCAGGGCTGGTGGGTGTGAAGCCGGCCTGGGCCTGCTAAACAAAACGTAGCCAGGCGTTGTGGTGTTCACCTGTGGTCCCAGCTACTTGGGAGGCTGAGGCAAGAGAATCACTTGAGCCCAAGAGTTTGAGGTTGCTGTGAGCTGTGATGCCATTGCACTCTACAGAGGGTAACATAGTGAGACTCAGTCTTAAAACAAACAAACAAAAAAAAACAAAAACCAAATGAAAACCTTTGTTTATTAAATGTGTTACCTGAGCATACAGTTTTTGAATGCCTTCAATGTTAGGGTGCTCTGATAGTTTGGGATAACAGATAACTATTTTGTTGTTTTAGTGCTTTTCGACTATACTGGGTAGATGCCTTTTTTGATAAAATTGAGCACAGTACCTTCGATGGTTTAGATAGAAGAAGGCTGAGCCACATAGAACAGATGACACATCCATTTGGAATTACCCTTTTTAAAGGTATGTTTTGAAGCAATAAAAATGTGTGTTGTTTTCATAGTTGCAAGTTGCGGGAGTAAACTCATCCTTGTTTGGCATTCTCACAATTCTAGAAAAGCTAGTCACTTTA
>CAUYRH010092186.1:0-52518 GCA_963574655.1 Perodicticus potto | reverse complement strand
CCCCTTTCCCCTTCTTCTTGAGCTATAATTGAGTTATAGCTTTCATAAGAAAGCTATAAATTGGTTTCATAGTAAGACTGAGTACATTGGATACCTTTTCTTCCGTTCTTGAGATACTTTGCTAAGAAGAATATGTCCCATCTCCAACCATGTAAATGTGTAAGAGGTAAAGTCTCCTTCTTTCTTTAAAGTTACTAGCCTTTAATTGACTTTTTGAAAAAAATATTTATTTAATTGTCATGTACATGAAGGAAAAGGCTGAGGTGGTGCTAGAAGAGTTAAGGTGAATTTTTAACACATTGCTTAATATGTTCACATGAAACTGGATGAACGCCTTGCCTCCCAGTGACTTCATCAGTGAGAACAGGGAAAACATTTGAAGCCACACTCATTACGGTTTGGGATCATATTAAAAAGAAATGGATAGAATCATGATTTATAAAAATCTTGCTACCTGTCTAAAATCAATTAAATCATTTTCTGATTAAATTGTGTACATTTGTATGTTGTGCTTTTAATTTAATAGTGTAATATAGCATTTCTGTTATCATTTACTAAAATGCTATTTATTATCTCAAAAAGTTAGTAACCACTTTAGGGAAATAGTTAAATACATTGTGCATTTAATATCATACGGAGTGCTAAAGATGTAAGGTTAAAATATAAACTAAGGACCAAATTATATACACTATGACCCCAAAGTGGCTTTGAAAATGGAAATAACCAAATAGCAAAGAGAATTTTTTCTTTTCTTTCATTCTGTAATTTCAATAATTTTGTCCATGAGGAGGTATTATGTTTAAACTCAGGATCACATATTGTTTTAAGAAAGAAAGCTTTATAGAATTATTGTAAGGCTGGGAGAACCTCCTCATTCCCATGTTTAGTTAAGATCTACGTAAACCTTACTACCTCATTTGAGTTTATCATATCTGTGATGAGGTGGGAAATTTGGAATATGTGAAATATCACTGGTACTGCTGCTGAAGTTAACCTATTTATTTTTGAGTTCAAATTTTGACATGATCTAAGGTATTTTCCAGGAAACTCTATTGTAAAATCTAATTACCAGGCTGAATTGACACTGCAATACTTGGGGAAATCTTAGAATTCAATTATGTTTTCTCTCTAAATAAGCCTATTTTTTTCTGACTCAGGATATCCTTAAATATGTATATTTTAAAAGAAACTATACCTAACTACTTGTATTATTTTAGATAAGATTAACAAGAACCTGGATTGCAAATGTACTTAAAAAGTCTTTTTCAATCTATATAAAAGAGCTTTTTCAATTTTTTGTGTTTCATTCTACTTGATTCTAGTGCCAAATCTAATTTATCTTTTTCTACATTTATATAATTTGATGAGGGAATTAATACTTAAATACTTGAAAGGATACTTAAAATATAGCTCAGAGCTTATTTGAAGGTCGCCTTCTTCGTGGCTTCCGTGTCACATCTCTTGTTTTAGCTCTTGCTGTTTAATCTTCTCTGTGTTACAAAGAGACAATTTAGAGTTCAAAAAATTCCACAATTATTCTATTTTTTTCATACACCATTACAACTGCCATTCTCAATGTGGTATTCACGGGGCTATATTGTACTGGAAAATACATATGTAAAAGGTGGGTGGGTTAGCAATAGACTTTTGTTTCTGAGAAAGTTGCCTTTTAAATGTGGAATCTTCTGACAACCTTAGAAATACTTTATTCTTTTTAATAAAAATGTATTTGGGAAAATTTACTTTGACTTTTAAAGAGATTCTTCTGATATAACCTTATTACGGTGTTGTATCCTGTGGTCTGCTTGAAATTTCTTAATGGCTTGTGATTTGAAATAAAGATATTTGATTAAATTAGAAAAGTGCTTTATTATATATATTATTATACACACACATACATATACCGGGTGGCCATAAAATTTGTGTGCAATTTAAAATTGCACATGAAGTTGATGGCCACCGTATGTGTGTGTGTGTATATATGTATATGTACACACACACACACATATACAGAGAGAGAGAGAGAAGGAGAATGCATGAGAGAGAGAGAGCTTTCTTGAAAAACAGAAAAAAATCCCCTGGATTTCCTCAGATACATTTTACCTCAGAAAATACATGTCTATTTTCATTCATTCTTTTGTTTGTTTTTCATTCAATACATAATCATCCAGCACCTAGGATGTTCAAGGCCCCAACCACCCTAAATCATTTAGGAGCTCTTGAAACACAGATCTTGTTCTCTGCTATACTTGAGTGTTTGGAGGCGCAGAATTACACTGCTGAACTCTTTGTCACAATATTACTGTTAGTGTATTGTAAAAATTACAGTGTGTTCATTGTTCTCTCTGCCTGCACTAATTTCCTTCCTTGCAGCTGAGGGTGCATTAAGGCAGAGGCAGAGAGAAGAGGGCAGGATTGCAGCCCCAGCCAGGGGCAGGGACGAAGGGAGTGCTGGGTCAAATTCCCTGGGGGCATATTTGGGATACTTTCTATCATGCACTTTGTACAGAGTACAGTTTCCCAAGAAGGAAAAGCAGAACAGAACAATGCACATGGGTCAAGGATTTGAGGTTTGTTTGGTTTGGGTAGCTGTCTGGGAACCAGGGCAAGCAAGCTGGAGGAGGTTGGGTTGTTATGTTGAGATGTGCACATTCGTGCAACCACTTTGTTCACATCCTTAGGGGACAATACCGACCTTCCTCAGCGGTTCTCAACCTTCCTATGCCGTGGCCCTTTAATACAGTTCCCGTGGGTCGCGACCCACAGGTTGAGAACCTCTGTCCTAAAGGAAACAATGATTTCAAAAGTCCCAGGTGAAAATGCTCCTGTGGGCCTCTTTGGTCCTCTACCAGTAGGTTCTTGCCTCTGTATTCCTGCACCCTTATGTCACCTAGGGTGGGACTCATGAGTGGCCTCTGGTAAGTCCTTATAATATGATGAATTGACTGAGCCTTTCACTTTTCAAATAATCATTGTGGCAACAAGATAATACATCATCAGTTCTTTCACGGTGGCTGTTTATAGCTCACCAAAGTGTAGAACGTGGAAAAGGAACGCTTTCCAAGTGGTGGGGGCTCTTGTTCCTCCCTCTGCTTTGCTTTCGAAGTGTAATTTTAAAAGTCATGAGTCACGGGGAAGAGTGGCTTTCCTGAACCTCTGGGGAAATATCTCTCCCTTTTATTACCTGTGAATTATTATTTGGAATAACTGAAAGGCTAAACTATCCCCAGAATTAGAGAACTAGGCAATATTGCTTTGTTCCTTTATTGCCAATGGGACTGCTGAAACAAATGTATTTTATTTGAAATGTGATTTTTTAACAAGGCTTTATTGCCTGTAAAAATATGATGTCAAAAAAAAGTCTTTGTAAAAATTTAGAATCTATAAGAACATATTTTTAAATTAAAAATCATCCTGCTCTTCCCACCAGACATCACCACATTTACATGTGTAGGTAGACAGCACACACACACAGAAAGTCTCATGTAAACACTGTGTAATTCTAGTTACAGGATACACTCTCAGCTGCATATAGTTATAGAATATTTTCCGTTTGTAGTGTCAGAATAATTGGAAAATAAGATTTTTTTCTATTATTTTAATTAAAAATGTGCATAGCTCATTTTATAGATGTCATTTTTGGGGGTGTATAATATTCCATTCTAAATGGTCACGGCAGTGATTGCTTTCATGAGAAAAGTCTCCTTTGGCATAAAATGATAGGCTGTTACTCTTGTTACCTACAGAAGCATCGTTCAACCACAGGATGGTATTTGCTAGATCAATTTTCTGTGCTAGAAAAAAAAAGGACCGGATCTGGCCAGCACTGAGTCTTATGCTCACCCACTCTTATCCAAAACTAGAAAGAGTTAACATATGTGCTGCCGCCACAGGCTCGGTGTGGGAAGGAACACATTCTCCTAGTTAACGCTTTCTTTTTTTTAATCACACCATAATGCAGCTAGCAGTGAATGTCAGGCCAAGACAGCAGCATTTCTATATTCTAATGAACACAGCAATAGGATTACAAACAAGAGAACTTGGAAAACCCAGTGTGGAGAAAGAGATCCAATTAGACGAAGTCTATCTGTGTAGACGCTTCAGCAACCATAAAAATGCTGTTATTTCCTAATTAAATACAAAGAAACTATTCTCATTTTGTAAAATACATTTCATTCACATACATTATATAAAACCTGGTAACTTAAAAGGAGAAACTATATGGATATTTCTGGTTTGGCTTTTTAACTCTGATTTTAAAGGATGACTAAGCTGTTTTGAATTCATAAATATCAACTCACTTAATTGTGCCCACAATAGATGTACCTGCAGTCACACTACTTGTGGGCTTTCCGAATCGCCTTTCCTTCCAAAATTAGAACTGTGGCCGTCTAGACTGACTGGCGGGTGTGTAGCCCAGGCTGGGATCTTCTTGGCCTGCGTGGCTGCTCTTTGCAAGAAGCCCCATCCCTGTTTTCGGGCTGGGGAAATGCATTTAATCTCCATGCTGTTTGCAGACAGACTTTAAAAAGCTGTCCCAAGAATATATCTTGGCCAGTAGTTTAGTGTGCCAAACTGGGGGACGA
The DNA here is from genome assembly GCA_963574655.1 of Perodicticus potto. Lineage (NCBI taxonomy): Eukaryota > Metazoa > Chordata > Mammalia > Primates > Lorisidae > Perodicticus > Perodicticus potto. The sequence goes on along the minus strand of CAUYRH010092186.1, from coordinate 47,932 downwards.
GAATTGTGCTCTGTTCTTAAAATGCACCTGTTTGCATGTTGGGACTATTAGCCTGGGGAAGAAAAGCTGGAGGTCAGGAAAGCAGCCCGGCTGCGCAGCCGGAGCCTGTGCATTCTGGAAGACGCGGCTGAACCAGGAGGTGCCGGGTAACAGGCACGCCCTGGGGGGCCGCTTTGTGGCTTAGTCAGTTGTTGACTCTTCCCCACCTTAGGTTCTAGATGGGAAAGAACCAAGCTAGAAGAGTCCTTCATGTACTTAAAAATTATGTATAATTTTTTTTTTTGTGGGAAAATAATAGAATCCTTAACGGGAGCTGGGGAGGGAGCCTTTGTTGAAAGTAAGAAGCATGAAGAATACAGGACAAATATTCTCGCAGAGAATGGATGTTTGGAGATTAGAGTGTTCAGTAAAATTTGGTGCTTCGGAGACTCTGAGTACCCTTTTATTAAAAAAAAAAAAAAGATAAAATAAAAGTCACTCAGAGTTCTTGTGCCACTTACAGCCTGAGTGGATCAGAGAGTAAGTACCAGGTGTGGGGTGACCTGGTCCCTGTCTGGCTGTGGCCTTCGCAAATCAAACATCTGACAGGTCGGCGGGCCCTGGGCCCAAGCCCGAGGGAGGACTCCGGCCTTCTCAGTGTGTAGGAAAGCTGGGGAGAGGATGATTTATGGCACGTGCTCTGAGATTCCCTTAAATAGAAAAGCCCAGCCGTTCACTCTCCTGCACGCCTCTCCCTGAAGACACTGCAAACCCAGACCCACACAAACTCGCTGGGCCGAGGTGGGTGCAGGCACCGTGTCTAGACTCTCACAAGACCCCAGATCCCCTCCCCGGGACACCCAACCCACAACTGCAAGGCTCAGTGAGACAAAGCACCTGGAGGCAACCGGCTTGGCCTGCGGGGGGCCTCTGCCCCCGGCTGGGCTCCTTTCCTTTGCCAGAGGGTCAGTTTGACCATTGACACACTCTTTAAAATACTAAAAAATTAGCTTACTCAATAGTAAACCCCAGATAATAGTTTACTCTAGAATGCATTATAAGTTATGATTTGTACATAATCTTAATTTTAAACAGTGCATCACATTGAATTTAAACATTGAATAAAATTAAAATTAATTAAATTCCTCAGTGGATGCTGAGTAGAGATTGGAAATGCCCAAAGTGAGGATCTGGAAATAAAAACCTTACAGAGGATAAAAGAAAACTAGATAATAGAGAGGTGGTTGTGATTAGGTGTGCCGACTAAATCGCCTACAGCAGAGCATTGCTTTGAAAGTAACACTTGCTTCCTCAGAAGGTGCCGGGGTGAGAGCCATGTTGCATTGCCACAGATATTTGTGGAGACAGCACATATATAAATACATTTTTTTTCAAATGAAAATTTCCCTGGGATTTGATGGAAATGTGATTTAATGAATTAAAATTATTTGCTGAAGTTAAGTTATAATAGTGCCATTTCTACTTTCCTCAAAATAATGGCAATTTTCAGGGCTACCCTGGATACCTCTGTTGTCCTCTGTGGTTGCCTCTGGAACTTTGAGAGTCGTGTGCTGAGACGGAGAGGAAAGAGCACGTGTGAGCGTGCGAGTGTGCACGCTTGTGTGCACACCAGTGCAGTAACAAGATGCAGTGATGTGCCAGAAGGGAGTGAAGGACCCAGACCAGATCCCAGGACCAAACTTTCCTAGGAGCACACGGGAGCTCAGGAAGGAAGTGCCACCCAAGTCGCCATTGGGTCCGCAGAGGGTGCAGACCAGGGACCGAGTGCCCAGCAGATCTGTTTGCCTGCTGTCCAGAAATTCCTCTGGGTGGGGACTTGTCACTGGCTCTCTTCTACCCATCCTCTGCCCCCTTGCTGTAAAGCTCTGTGGAGCGTCACCTGTCCTGCAGCCCCAGGCAGACACTGGAACTGCGATTAGGGCTCCGGGGTCACTCTGACCATGTCCCTGTCCTTCCTTTGATGTATGGGTCTGTTCCTCTGTGGCTGTGAGGCGGGACCTGTGCTCCTGTGCTCTGAGAACAGGTTCTGCTCAGAGCCTGGACTCTGGGCAGAGACCCAGGGGCTGGCCCTCGGCTGAGGAGGGAAGCGCTCACACCGCAACTAAACCTGTGTCTTCAGTCTCACTTAAGGCTCATGTTGCCAGTGGCGTTAATCAGAGAATACACAGAAAAAGCAGAGAGTTCGTACCGTGACATTTCCCAGGTCTTTCCTAACGCTAAACTCTTAGAAAACCTGATCTCCTTTAAACATCTGCTTGGACTGGAAATATTTTATTAACATTTAAAATACTTGGGGATTCATCATGTCAGAATTTGCATCTCCTGCGATGAGAAAAGAGAGCTGTTCGCCTTTTTTGCTGCTCGGGCTGTTTCCAGATCCCGAGCTCTGCAGCTCACATTCGAAGCCTTTTATGTCACAGGGATGGGCAGTGGGGCGAGGGGTGTTTTATGGTCCCAACTTGTTCTCTTGTGGATTCCAGATTTCCCTGAAGTCCCACACTGGGTATTTGAGAAACTCAAGGGCAAAAGGGTGAGAGGTGTGGCATAAGAGAAATTCCTCTGAGGAAAGAAAAGGATGACTCTCAGCTTAGGTGGAGAGAGAGGGGTAACAGCAAAAGAAACAGAAAATGAAAAACCTGGGTCAAAGGGCTGCGGATGCCTCAGGCTTAGGAAGCGTGGAGGGGGGAAGGGGTCGCAGAGCTGGGGCTTGTAGCATGAAGGAAGGACATCCCGGCAAAGTGAGCTGGGGTTGGGGTGGGGACGGCAGGGTTAAGGCGGGGTCAGGGCCTGGGGTGTCTGCAGAGTAAGACAAGCTCACTGGGGCTAATGCCTGGGGTTGGGACTAGGCCAAGGCTGGGAGGGTCCCTGTCCTTACCCCAACGTGACGCAACAGACACAGCTGGTGGAGCCAGAATCAGTGACCCGCCACCCAGCAGAGACCCAGACAGTGCCCAGGGAACACCCGCCAGCCTTCCTGGATTTGGGAAGTGCATGTCATGTAACTTGAGTCCTACGAAGTTACAGACAAGAAGGGTTTCCTTTTGTGCTGGGAAGAAACTTTTAGAGCAGAATCCTCTGTATCTATTTTTTTTGTTGTTGTTGTTTGTGTGTGTGTGTGTGTGTGTGTGCAGTGTTTGGTTGGGGCTGGGTTTGAACCCGCCACCTCTGGCATATGGGGCCGGCGCCCTCTCCTTTGAGTCACTGTTTTCTTCATTACACAGATTCTAAGGCATTTTGACATGTTTTCTGAATGCAGACCAGCTCTGTGCTTGGGCTCCGTAGCTCCTGGCAGTGCCCTGGGATGGGGCTTCCAGAGGCCTTGGACAGACTCAGCCTGACCCGGGGATGGTGGCAGCGCTGACCTTGGTAATGGGGATGGAGGCAGAGAGGGCTTTGGGAACTGACGAACCCAGGAGAGAAGTTTAGACGGGTGAAGGGGAGGAGCACAGGCAACCTATGCAAGACTCTTAGGTCCTTAAGGAAGTTTGGGGCATGAGGCTGTGACCTTGGAAGAACAGCTTTGGAGATCAGCCTTCCTGATGTCAGCCGTGAACTGCTGGGGGACCTCGGGGTCTGAGTGATGGGAGAGCTGGCTGGGTGACTTTAGGTTTGCTGCATTTAGCCCAGCTGAAGACAAGTGCAGCTGGGCCTTCATGGCCAGGCATTTCTTCCTGGAGGAATCTTCAGAACAGGGCAGCGGACAGCACAGAAGCTGTGGGGGACAGTGCAGGGCGGCCGCGGGCATCCAATGCTCGTATTTCTTAACCCAGTGCTAGAGAAACAAAGCTTTGCAGTGGTCGTAGTCATTGGACTTTAAATTTTTCAACTCTATTTCTAGATAGAGATAATTTTAACATTGCCAATTTTCTCAGGAAATGAAATATAATTTGTTTCAGGAAGTTAGCTTTACATGAAGTCCAGAGTGCCTGCTGCAGGAGGGGGCAACACGGGTCTGCACGGGAGGGGCGTTCTGGAGAAATGGGGCAGAGACAGCGGGAGGTGGGAGGCGTTAAGTTGAGGCTGGATACGACAAAGAGAGACTCCATAGGAGCCCAGATAACGTCATTCACATGCAGGGACAAGGGCCCTTAAGGGAGAAGGAGGTTCTAAGTTTTGATGGCTCACAATTTCCCATCTCATAAGCCAGAAATTATAAAACAGAATAGTTTTGTAATTAAATGCTGGAATGTTAAAAACAATGGCAAAACGCAGAACCTCACCTTTTCTTACTTTCGCATTTTCTTTGTTATTTAAAGCATGATTATTCCCCTAGGTGCCCAGTGTGCTAATAGCTGGGACTGCGGGTGGGGCTGGTAGAAAGGAGGGAAGGTGCACAGGGAGGGTGGGATTCCGGGGAAGGAAAGCCAGGCATCTCCAGCGCAAACACACACAAAAGACGTGTCAAGATTATGAGAAGTAGAAACCTGAGGTTAAATCAAAGAATTTTACACATCCATGCCCTTTTTATTAATTCTCCCAATAAAGACATCTACGAGCTCACGAACGATTTCCAAAAGGCTTGGGAGGGGAGGTATAAATAGACCTGCGGGAGGCCGGGCTTGGGTGGCTCTGCGCGTCCCGACAGGGTGGTAAACAAGCAGTTGCCTTCGTGACACAAACACTGGGACTCGGCTAGTTTTGATTTCGAGCTCTGATTCTGTGTGACTGTGCCACTGAAATTAAGATTTCTCACTTTACATCTCACCATTCTTGATGGGGCCAGCGCTGGTACAACATTGCATTCCGTCTAGAGCGATTTCACCCTCGAAGCAAAACTGCAACATCTCATATGGCAGCATGGCGTTGTTGTAGTCAGGACTGTCTTTTCTTTACTTCTTCCTTTCTTCTTTTTCCTTTCCTTCTTCTTGTCCTTTTTTTTTTTTTTTTGTAAGCAGAAAAAAAAAAAATAATGTGGTTTGAATAGGAGCTAATGAACAGAGCGTGCTGCACTCCGGAGACTGTTGTTCAATTACTGGTGGTGCCAATCAAGTCAGAAATATTAACCATGGTAACCGCAGACTTCAGCTCTATAGATGCTCGGGGAAGGCAATTGCTCTGGGAATCGTTGGGTCCTGGGAGGGACAAAGCATCACTCAGCAATAAAGGCACCTTCCTAGAGGTGGGCATCTACAGAGGACCCCTCTGAGAAGTCCTGCTGGGGGCCAGGGCTCTACTCCTAGATGACTTGCAGGAGTCCGGGACCAAAGGCCCAACAAGCAAAGAAATGTGCAGTTAGAGGGAGCTGAAGGGGTGAGGAGGAAGCAAGCCATGTCCTGGGGATTGTTTGTTAACACAGTATGGCAAAGAATTAGGGTTTGAGGGCTCTGAGCTATGAACAAGCTAAGGTAGGTGTTAGGAGTTGAATTGTGTTCCCCTAGAATTTAGATGTTGAGGTCCAAACCCTCAGTACTTCAGAATGTGACTTTATTTGGGGATGGCGTAGTTGCAGATGTGATTAGTTAAGATAAGGTCATATCAGATTGGGTGGGTCTCTATATAATATGACAGGTATCCTTGTAAAAGGGGGGAATTTGGAGACACAGACTCAGCACACACACACACACACACACCCCATGAGAACATTAAGGCAGAGACTGGGGTGCGTGTACACACGAAGGAGGCCAAAGGTGGCTGGAAAACTAAGGGAAGTTGGGGACAGTTCTGGGCAGACCCTCCTTCACAACCTCTGGAAGGAGCCAACCTTGCCACCACCTTGGTCATGGGCTTCTAGACTCTAGAACTGTGGGGCAATAAAATTCTGTTGTTTAAGCTTCTGCCTTCGTGGGACTTTGTTACAGCAGCCTGAGCAAACTAGCATAGCCCTGATCCATGGACTGAGCCCGGAGGGCTGGGAGTCGGGCCTGGATCTGAACTACCCTTGGAAGGTTCAGGCACATTGAGAACCACCCAGTAAATCTCTAGTTCTCTTTAGAAACTTCTAGGGATGCTCTAAAAACATGTGTTGGACTCTTCCCAGCCTTCCCTAGCCATCCTCAGCCTCTGCCTGCAGAAACATGCATACAGGGTTATTGATTCAGGGTCACTCTTGACATAGAAGTCTGAATCCTGGACCTTATGGGAGTCCAGGGCTCTTTCCTTTGAGAAGGCAATTCCTCTTTCATAATGAATCCTCATGTTTGCACAGCGTTCCCAGCTTCTAACACGACTTTCATATGAATTGTCTCATTTGATTCATTTCAGGTCCTCATCCACTAGTGGGGAAGAATACAGAGAAACTTCTATTTGCCCAGATCGGTGGGCTGGGCATGGGACACACAGGCCTGGCAGGCTTTGTCCTCAGATTCCAGGGGAGTGCAGGGAAGCCCCGGGGCCCTGGCCAGGGGCACGCGGAGGCCAGCTCCTTGTTCATTTCACCTGTGGGTGTTCGCTTGTTTGACTTTGTTCTCAAGAGGATTCTGAACTGTGGTCTTGGTCACATTCCCCGCCCCTCTGTCACCCCCAGGACTCCTGAGTTCCTGGGCTGAGAATCACAGCCTCATCCCAGCTGACTCTACCTGGTCTGTTTCCAGGCATCACTTGTGCCTCAGCCCTGCTGATAACACACAAAAGTGCTAACAGAGCCCCCGCCGGCGTTGTTCTGAGGGAATCCCCTGGGATGGGTTCAGGTCACACCCTGAGCAGCAGGTCATGTGTTCTATGAACGCATTTAACCCTCGCGACAGCCCATGGGGTTGCAGCTATTATTATCCCAGTGATACAGATGGGGAAACTGAGGCACAGGGTGGAACAGTGATTTGTTTAAGGTCATACAGCAAGTGAGTGAAGCAGCTTGTCTGTAAGGCCCCTTCTCTGCACTAATAAACTAGCGCAGTCCTAATAAACTATCCCTGGTTCCTCAAGGCCCATCTTGTCTCTCTCCTCTGTGCCTCTGGTAGGAGCCGGTCAGTCTCCTGTGGCTTGCTGTCTCACCTGTGAAATGGGCTGTCCCAACACCTACCTCACAGGGTGGCTGTGAGGATAAAACAAGACAATCCAGAAACACGTGTCCCCCTCCTCCGCCTCCAGCTCGTGTTCACACTGTCATCACGGGTTAGTAATGCGGACCCAGCACTCTTCAGCTTCGTGACCTTTGCCACGTCCCTAAATTTGTCTACAAGCCACTTGTCTCACCTATACAATGAGGATAATAAAATTTCCTTCCTTACAGAGTTATTTTGTAATGGTAATCCATTTAAAGCTCTTCAGGTAAGCAAACATGTAGAAAGATGCTCAAAAATGTGAATTATTGTCGTTTTCATTCAACACGCACACATTCATTCACTCGGAGTCACTGTCATATACATTGACACTCGGAGCGCTGTCATATACATTGACTTCTGTCATTCTTCCCAGGCTCCAGTGACACAGATCCTGTTTCCACTGTCAAGGCAGAGGACTGAGTCACAGCAGGGATGTGACCTGCCCAGAGTCAGGCGGGAGAGACTTAAACCCCCCCGCCGAGTGGGTTTCCTCTTTCCAGGACATGCCAGTGGTGGGACTCATGACTGACAATCCCAAGCTCGGGACGAGAAGAGCGGTGTGTGAGCTTTTCCCAGGTTCTCAGCAGCTCGCCTGCTCTTCTGAACTGATCCTTGGCTTCTGACGTCCTTTCCTTTTAATCATGCCTCACATCACTCCTTTTTACACACTTTGTTCTTCCTCCATCTCCACTCTGGTGCTTCCATGCTGACTCGCAGCAGGGGTGGCGTAGATTGTGTAAGGGATGTCTTGATTTGCTAACCAACACCTCCTTAGGCCTTGTGGATGATCCCAAACTTGTCCCAACAAGACAAGTCCCAGAAAGGAGATGTTAGGGTCGGAGGAGCAGCACCCCCTGCTCCCAGGAGAGGCATCTTTCAGGAGCCAGGTTGGGAGCAGGTGACGAAACTTGAGAACTGAGTCGCGGGTGGGGGAGTCCAATGTGCCCATGCTCCGTCTGAACCAGGGGACCTCAGTGCAGCGTCCGGCTTAGACGTGAATCCTTTCCTGGGCTTGCCCCCACCTCCTCATTTATAGTTAGGATATTTGCCTTTCTAAAGCATCAAATGGCCTATAGGAATATTATCTGTGAAATTTAAATGAATTAATATTAATAAGCATTTATCATAGGTATGTGATATGTTTTTCTACAGGACATATATTTCAGGATTACAGGGACTAGGACACTAGCACGTACACATCACACAAATGCACACACATGAACGTCACACATGCCTGCAAACCATCTCTTAGAGTATGATCTCTCTCTCTTGGAGAACTTACTAAGGAAATACATGGTAAATAGTTTGTGACATTTTCTGATTGAGAACCTAAGGGGGTGTCTGGTCAGATGCTAGATGACTTGTTAAGTGACAGAGGGACTGATTTTCATGAACATTTTGGAGCACTTCGTCTCTCTGACTCAAAGGAGACAGAATGCTGTTCACATTATTGGGATGTGGAAGGGGCAGAGACGGCGAGATCCATCTTTCCAGGGTGGAAGCGGTGGTATTCGGGGGACAATGCTGGGCTCTCAGGCCAGAGACTCGCCCTCCAAGCTCTGGTCTGATATTTGTTCACAGTTGGAACGTAAGCAAGTTAATTAACCTCTCTGAACCCAGTTTTCTCATTTGTGAGACGGAGCTTATCCTATCTACCTCCAGGACTGCTGAGTAGAAGAAACGCAGGAACAGAGGTGAGTGCTGGGGTGGGCATTCGCTGATGGGCTGGTGGGGTGGCCGCGCCAACAACACAGCCAGCCTGCGTGTCCACAGCAGGGGTGGCCCGGAGAAGGGAGAGAGAGGACAGGGCCCCCGGCTCCCTAGTGCTGCCCTGTGGGGCCAGGGAGCTGGGGAGGCTGAAGCACAGGGTTGGAGCTCGGGCATGGCGGGGCTCAGGCTGGACAGGTCGGCAGGGCTGAGCAGAGTTTGTTCAAGGCACTCGACTGCCTCCTACATAAGAAGGGTAGAGTCTTAAGCAGGAGTGACATTGTCTTTGTGTGTTTGGGGGAAAATGGTTCCCACAGGGTGTATTGTGAGGCCTCAAATCTCAAGTGCTGGTGTGACACCTTGGGGCCTTCTGGGACCCTAAGGCCCTGCTGTGAGTTTCCTGCCTTTGCCCTCTCCCCCTCAGTGGAAAGGGCTCCTGACCCTGCCAGGTCCTCATCACCCACTAAGTCCTCAACCCAACAGGTTTCACTTCCTGCTAGTGTGCCAATTTATTCAAAAAGCCAAGCACAACTCCCCAGGAACCAGAGGCACCCGTCCTGTCGACTCTACAAAGCTGCGTCCTGCAGCCCCTAGCTGCTCACTCTGTCTCCCCCCCTTTCTCCCCACATAGCCCCATGTGGCCTGTGTCCCCCCGCTCCCCCAGGCTATGAGAGTATGTGACCAGAGGGGCAACTGCGAGTCTGTCCAGTCTCATGGGTCACGGGTAGAGCTGGAGTCCCTCCCCCACCAGTGGCAGACGGGACAGAGGGAGGCCCCCTGGGCAGCAGGTCCCACCTGGCTCCTGCCCCCCACTGCTGCCCTGTGCCTTGGGGTCAATGCGGTGTGCCCGTCTCAGGCGCCGGGTCCTGTCTGGCTCCATGTTGTAAGTTTAGGCCTTGGTTCTCTCCGTGTCTGCACCCTAGTCCTGCGCTGCATGTCCGTGTGTGGGTACATGGCTGTGACGTGCGCCCCCACTGTTCTTCCCCCTGCGTCAGCTCACTGCTCGCTGCGCTCAAAGCGCTCACGGTACAGTTTTACCCACCCCTCCGTCATCCATCCCCACAGCCTCATTTGCCTGTCCTCCTCCTCCCCGTCTTTGCCTCCCCATCTTCTTTCCCTTCTTCTTTGTCTTTGCTTCTCTCTCTTCTTCTCCCCTCCTCCTCCTTCTCTTATTCTTCTTTTTTTTGGAGACAAGGTGTCACTCTACTTCTCAGCAGGACAGCAGTGACACAGCTCACAGCAAACTCAAAAAACTCTTGGGCTCCAAGGATCCTCCTTCCTCAGCCTCCCAAGTGGCTGGGACTGCAGATGCACACCACCATCCCTGGAAAACTAATTTTTTTGTAGATATGGGGTCTTGCTATGTTGTCCAGGCTATTCTCAAACCCTTGGCCTCAAGTGATCCTACCACCATGCCCAGCCTAGTAAACCTCTTAAAGGCAGGGGACCTGGTTTAGTGCCGTTTTAAATTTTGGAGTATTAGCTGCATAGCAGTCCCAGTAGGATACATTTTACAGGGCCCAAGTTAATTTCAAACATTTTGAAGGAGTTGTTACTTTAAAAATTTGGGAATTTCACATAAAAATCCTCGTTGAAGCTTCTCAGAAGACCTGGTGACACCAGGACACTTTCTGACTCAGCAACCATCACCTGCAGCATTGAGGGGGGCCCTTTTCGGTGGGTGAGGCCCCCCTCACCACGGGTCCCACTCGGGCCCTTTCTGAGTTCTGTGCTTGCCCCACCTGCTGTCCCGACAGGACACCTCCTCCTGGGTGCTGGCTGTCCAGCTCTCGGGCTTCCTCCCACGGTGTGTTGCAGCCCCGCAGTGATGAAACTCCAGCCTGCCAGTTGTCAGCTGCTCCAGCAGTTGGTTGGTCAAGATTTCCCCTGTTGCCCTTGGCCACGCTGTGCTCAAGTGGTGCCTGAATCACCACGGCAGCCTTCTCATCCTTCTTCCTTTATCAGCCCTTTTTTCCCCTTATTGTCATAAAATACACATAACGTAAAATTACCATCTTAGCCCTGTTAGAGGTAGAGTTCAGGGAGGCCTCAAGTGCATTCGCAACGTTCCACAACCATCGCCATTATCCATCATCTAGTCTCAGAGTTTATTTTTTGAGACAGTGTCTCACGTTGTCACCCTCAGTAGAGTGCTGTGGAGTCACAGCTCACAGCAACCCTAGTCTCTTGGGCTCAAGCGATCCTCTTGTCTCAGCCTCCTGAGCAGCTGGGATTATAGGCACCCACCCCAGTGGGTGGAGAGACGCGGGGTCTGGCTTTCCTTAGCTGGTCTGGAGCTCCTGAGCTCAGGCAATCCAGCCGCCTTGTCCTCTCAGAGTGCCAGGATTCCGGGCATGCGCCACCCACCGCACCCAGCCTAGTCTTGGAATTCTTCATGATCAAAATGTAAATGTAGTGAAGGGGTCACTCAGCGCTCCTCTCCCCCAGCCCCTGCTGTCACTAGCCTGCTTCCCGTCACTTGCCTATCAGATGTTCCCTACAAGTGGAATCACATCATGTGTGGCCATGTGTGCCAGGCTCCTGTCACGGGCGTGATTTCCAGGTTCACCCGTGTGTGCATGTGTCAGCGCCTGTTCCTTTTTATGTCTGAGTAATGTCCCATTGTGGTTGTGGCTGTGCCACGCTTCATTTATCCCTTCGCGGCTGCTGGGCATTTGGGTTCTTCCTTCCTTCCAGGGCTGCCATGAGTGTGGATGTGCCCGTTTTCATTTGAATCCCAGTTGCTCTGGTCTCCCACTATTTCATTCTCTATGTAGCCAAAATAATCTTTTAGGAGATAAACCTGATCTTTTTACCCTTTGCCTAAGCTTCCTTCCACGTCTCCCCTTGCCTTTGAGGACAAAATTAACAATCATTAACACAGCCTACAAGATCCCAGTGTTCTGGCTTTGCACGCCTGAGCCACTGGGCACTTTTCTGTTTCCTGGAGAACAATGTGCCCCTCCTGGCTGGGGCCAGGCCCACATGTTTTTCAACTCAGCCTATCAATCTCTCTGGATTCTTCTTTACCAAGTTCACTCTTAATCACACTTGAGATTTCAACAAAATCTGGCTTCCTTGGGTGGCCTTTAATGACCTCCAGACTGTCCAGGCCCCGGGTTTTGTTTCTCTGACACTGAGCCCTTCTCTCTGGCAGGCTGCGTCACCATTGCAATTGCAGTGATTAACTGTGCATCCTCGGAATGTAAGATTTGGGAGGGGTAAGATGGGGTTGTCTTAGACACAGATGTAAATTCACTGAGTAGTTGGATTTCCTGGCACTTGATAGGCCTTCAATGTCAGTTTGTCTGATGTTGAGGGAGTCCCACCCCGAGCGGCACCAACACCTTGGTGGTCTCTGCCCCTGCTGCTGTCCAGCACTTCCCAAGGTAGCACCACATGGGACAGGAGTGGGGAGGCCCTGTGTCCTGTGAGGACTGCCAGGAACCTACACCCTTTCCTGTGGGGGCCCTGCAGATGGCAACACTCCGTATGCTATGACAGCTGCAAGGTGAGTGGTGCAGTCTTTTACACAGAGACTGGAAAATAAAAGAAGGGTGCCACGTGGAAAAATTGCTTTCATCTGGCCTATAACTGTTTTTTGTTAAGCGGAGGAATTGCAGCCTGAGGAAACGTTGAGAACGTACGATGGCTGAGATTTATCGAGCCTCAGGCCAATGTTCATACATTTGCAATGATGTCAGAGCCCAGAAGACAGAATCACTTAATCTCCTCCAGGAGGCTAGAGAGAAGCTAGTGCCCTCTGGAAGAACACTTACAACATTGTAGGAGCAAACGTGGGGCAATTGGGGCAAAGTTGTCTCTACCAGAATGAGGCTGGCGGGAAGTAGACTTTACACAGTCCGGGGCCATACCCTGGGGGAGACGCCAGCAGGGGCCACACTTCCATATGCAAAGAATGAACCCCTGCAAGGCCATGAGCATGGTGTGGAGAGACCACAGGAAGTGGTGGGGTGGGGGGCACCCGAGCTGGACGGGATGAGTCAGCAAGACCCTGTCCAGCAGGTTCTCACTAAGGCCACCTGCAGACTGTTCTGCCATCTTTGCAGCACACAGGTGTGTGCAGATTCATAATGAGGAGGTGGCTCTGAGGAGGTGGCTGTGTTAGACATGTTTTTCTGTTAAAAATGTTTTTGGGGAGGAAATATTGATGATAAAGCACCAATCATGTATCAACTTGACTAGGGTAGAATACACAGATACTGGGTTAAGCACAAGGTTTGACTTGCCATGGAGGTCTTTTTTTTTTTTAGATGAGATTAACATTTAAAGTAGTAGACTGGGAGGAAGGTAGGGTGCCCTCCTCGGTGTGGGGGGACCTCTTCCCAGCAGCTGAAAACCTTGAAAGAAGAAAATGGGGGGAGGGGGCGCTGAGGAAGGAGGAATTCTGCTTCCGGACCATTTTTGACTCAGGTGGTAACATGAATCTTCCCTGAGTCTCCAGCCAGGACCCTGATCTTCAGAGTCTAGGCCCACAGCCCCCAACTGCAGGAGCCCGTCCTTAAAACCCACACCCTCTCTTTCTTCCTCTCTCTCTCATACATACGCACACACAAACGCACACCTAACATGTCTAAACCTATGATGTATACGTGCATATACTACATGCACACATATATGTGTATATAAACACACACATACACAGTCTGACAATTAACTTCATGATCTCATCCTAGAGAAAGTGCCATATTCCTCTTTGCTGAACATCACTGTCACCTTGGAGGTACTTGCCTTGGGAAGCTGGGCACTAACACCAGTGCCTTGGCCAAGATTCAAAGCAATTTTGGAACTCTTGTTCTGGAATGACCACCAGAGCCGTCATTATATGGTACCAAAACACGAGATGACAATAACGAACGGCGCTCAGCAAGACACCACCTCAGGTAGACACGAACGCAGCTGTGAGATACTGATATACCAAGGTTATGAAACCTTACTGAGCGGTTTGTACAGTGTTGCCAACGAGAGCACACGGCGGCAGGTCGCAAACTTAGTTGTCAGACGCTGTACATCTCCAACCTCTTGGTTCTGTTTCTGGAGAAGCCCGACCACCACATTTCTTATTAAGTCATGTTGAGGGTTACATAAGTTACTGCCCGTGAAGCTCACTGGGCAGCAGTCAGCACCTTACCAGTTCCACTGAGTTCCCTACCTGCAGTCTGCACATGCCCAGCCTGCTGTCAGCCATTGGGTGGGGCACTGCCCTTGCCCTCAGGAAGAGGACAGTCCCATGGGAGGCCATGCTGGCCATTGTAATACATGGAGAATAGAGATAGAGGAAGGACAGAGTCTTAACAGGGGCTCAGCTTTCTGCATGTTTCTGCCAGAGACCTTGACATACTTCTCAAAGTCGGTTCATTTTTCCAGGTCCTTCTAGTGTTATAAGAAGGGGCAAGTTTGGGGCGGTGGCTGTAGCTCAAAGGAGTAGGGCACTGGCCCCATATGCCAGCAGTGGCAGGTTCAAGCCCGGCCCCAGGCAAAAACTGCAAAAAAAAAAAAAAAGAAGAAGGGGTGAATTTGAGGTGATGTCAGCTTCTCAGATGTGAGACTGGCTTTTGCACAAGCAGTTGTTTCTTATTCAACAATGGTGTTCTAAAAGCACCTGACAGGCCTGTAACACTTGGCCTTGGTACAGGGGAAGGTGAGTGTCCTCACAGCAGGTGTACCACCCACCTACGCTGAAGGTCGGCACAGGGGCAGGTCAATGAGAAGGGGAGTCTCAGAGCCTCGGGAAGGGCAACTCCACCTGGAAGACAATCGTGATAGAATGGCATCACCGGAAAGGACACCAGTGCCTGGCAGTGGGAGCACTGGGGAGGGAAGAGGGAATCCTAGTGCTGATGGAGCCGGGAAGGCAGCCCAGATGCTGGGCATGGCAGCTGGGTGTCAAAGGGCAAATCGTAGTTCCCAGGAGAGCAGACCTAGTCTTGGTCTTCCTCAGAATGAAGGAAGTGGCATGACGTTTGGCGCAAGGGCGGTCTCTGAGTCTGGGGGAGCAACATTAACTGAGAGAAGTGAGACCCATCTGGCCCCAGCAAAGCCCGGCCCTAATACACCAGTGATGCGGTTGTGCACAGCTCTGGTTGATTACAAGGCAGCAGCGGCACATTTGCTGAAGAACTGCTTTTTCTCCAGCCCATGTCTTTTCTGAATTGCAAGATAATTTTAAAGTGCCATTCAGAGAAGGAGCCCAGTTCCAAAAGCATTTTCATACCCTCTCTTAGGACCCCTCTACCACCCAGCATGGCACTTTGTTTAAATTTTTAGTATTTCTTTCTAGAAATGAATTAAACTGTAAACCTTTGGTTTTCAGCTCACCTTATCCCGTCACTGCTTAGTGATCACTGGCAGAAACATAGTAAAGAATTTCACTTCTGAAAGGACCCTGGGATGTCAGCTCTTCACCCATCTCATTCCAGAAATGAGGAGACTGAGGCTTTGAGATGTTAAGTAATTTGCCTAAAATCACCCAATAGCATGGCTCATCAGGTAGAGACCACCCAAATCTGTTTAATCTAAGAAACAGAGCAGAAAATGCAAATGAAAATGCAAATCTTCTGGAACCCCATGTGTCTTCAGATGTGCTTATTCATCTGTTTGTGGCTGGCCTTTGTTGTTTTGAGGGTAGTGCTGGTAAGAACAAGATTGCTGGTCCAGTTACCATGGAAGAGTTGGCCCCACCCGTTCCTGGGCAGTAGGCAGTGCTGCTCACCAGCACGTGAACCGAAAAGATCACAGGTCAGAGGGCAGCGGAATGACCAGCAATTAGTGGACGTTTTCTAGAACGGTGCTTGGTGTAAGGGATGTGAGAAGATGAAGCAGATATGGTTTTTGCTTTCATGAATTCAAAGTTGTTTGGCAAAATTTAATAAACCGAAGAAAAAGGATGAGTAAAAGACAGAGTGAAATAACTTACAAGGCAGTTTCCAAAATGGCCCAGCCACATGCCCTCGCGTTGGTGGGTCACTCAGCCAAAGCTCAGTATTGCTTCCTGTCCGCTTAGATCAGATCCATTGGGTAGCCTTGCAATAATTTACTATTGAATGGAAACGAGTTGAGGCTCCCACATTGAAAATCAAGGACGAGGAAACACAGCAAAGAGGCAAGAAGCATTATTTACGAGCTCATGAAGTTGGAAATGAAGAAGAGAATGAATGTTAGTAGGCCATACCCCAGAACTCCGTAGGGCAGCCTGCATTTTCTGTGGAGAGAAAAGAAAAGCAAGAAAATGCCAATTTGTAATCTTATTTCTCAGGCCAAGAGAGTCAGTTTGTGGGCCATGCATGATTTCCTGGGTAGAAGAAACATGGGGAACAAATTGATTTTAGAAGGGAAATTCCTTGGGAAGTTGATAGGTGAATGCATCTGAATCTTCCACTGAATCTCTTAGAAGCAGAAAAACATAGCTTCTTGGGATGCCAAGGCCACTCCCAAAGAGCCCTGCTCACTCATGGAAGGACATAAGGCAGCAAATTTCTGCACAGGTGTGAAAGGACGTTCGTAACCGTACCTGGCTAGAGTGACCCTAGTAGGACCACGTGGTTTGTTACCATGAAGTTTCCATGTGAAACTTAGCAGAATTAGACACAGAGCCAATGCAAAGTATCAAAAAGATAATTTTAGGGTGGTGCCTTTGGCTCAAAGGAGTAGGGTGCCGGCCCCATATGCCGGAGGTGGCGGGTTCAAACCCAACGCCTGCTAAAAACTGCAAAAAAAAAGATAATTTTAAGCCTGTCTCCTAAAATTAAGCCCTTTTAGTCAAGGGACTCTTTGTAGTCACCCACAATACTTTGTCCAGGCTCCAGCACATAATAAATGCAACTAAATATCTATGAAATAAAATGAGAAATGCATGACAGTGGGAAAAAAGATATTTGGAAGCACATCAGCTTAATGTCTTTAACTATATGTAAACATGCACAGATGATTAAGAAACTGAAGAAATTCATATATTCAGGAGATAATCACCCAATAGTATTTCTTTGCAGATTTATTGGGATTAGATTGTTCAGGTCAAGTGTGTTATCTAATTTCTGTCAGGGCAAATTAGGTACTTCTCTGCCCACTTTACGGGACCGTCAGGGGTGAGAACCACCAACACCATGGTCAGAGAGTGAATGAGTGACCCTCCCAGCACAACTTAGTCAATACATGTCCACGACAAGACAGATGCAACTTGGTTTTCCCAGTTTCCATTCATTGCCTTGATTGTAGACAACTTCTGAGTTAAAACTGAAAAGGAATGTGTTTCTGATGACTCCGTTACAACCTCTGCCCTGTGTTTGAGTTACAGAGTCACTCTGTGAAAGTTACTGTGAAATCTACACATATTTAAACAAATTGCTCACTCTATAGACCATTGCTCCCCAAGTTGACATAATTATTATCTATACTAGTGTGGGGGTTTCTGGAAAGTAAAACCAAGTCATCCCCTCCTTCCTCTGTGTTTCCATCTGGCTTTGAACTTGCCTCTCTTAACATACTGGCTCCTGGGAGAGTCTTTCTCTCCCCTTATCATAATCCTACGGTCTTCTCAAAGATGGGGGCTGTGTTGCACTCCACTTTCCATGTCCTTCCTAGCACAGTGCTTCATGTAATAGAAGCTCAAAAATTACTTACTGTTGAGTAAGTATGACCATCTGTCTTTCTTCATCTGTCACATATAAAATAGATTCTAATTAAATATCTTTTGATGATGGTAATGACAACAAGTAATAATCACCAACAAATCTTGGGTTATTGCTACTCCTTCAAATAAGATTGTATGAAAACAAATTTTCCTTTGGAAATGCAAAGAAGTGCTTTACCTGTGACAAAGAAGTGCTTTACCTGTGGCAGAATATTCCAGATTCAAGTATGACTTAATCACTCTGTAAAGGATGGTGACAATCTGTGGATGGAAGGAGTGAGATTGTTAATTCATATCCCACGTGGCTGGTGTGCCAAGGTTGACTCAGCAGTCTCTTTTGCTCACTCTTTCAGACTATGTACCTCTAAAAGCCTAACTCCTACTTTTAGAGTTGGCTTATACTGAGTCACATGTGATCAGCAGAATATCTTGAACATATGTGAAGTTGGTTACATGAGTAACGGAGGGGACAAGACAGAAAAAGTAAGGTCTCGTTCCCACTGATTAGGAAGCCTAGATTGGAGGTGAAACAATGGAGGTTCTCTCCAGTTAAAGATTCCACCGAAGAAAAGAGGATGAATCAGAACTAGAGACCAAGTCGGCACAGGGCAGCTGTGTTTCCTGCCCTGTTGATAGCCCAGGGCAGATAAAGTAGGACTTTCCAAGGTCAGACAGATATTTGGGCTTTGTTTCAGAGACAAAAACGCAGTATCAAATACACAATAAGGGATTTGTTTCAATAATAGAAATCAATTCATTTAGTAGCTCAAAAGTTGAACTAGGTAGTCGTGATATAAAAAATCTGAGTGATGGTTACAAGTAGAAAGTGTGTTAAATCCCAGGGAGTTCAACTTTCAGAAACAATTTTAGAACTGGATTAAAAAATAACTTCAATAACTGCCTGGCCAGCTCTTTACTCCTTTTTTTGGAAAAAAAAAATCTGAAGTTTCCTCTGAATCGAGTTTGAATATTCCTAGTGGAATTTGTGCTCAGCTCTGTAAATTGCTAACGTTCCATCTTGCCATGTCTTACACACATATAAAAGACCCACAGAGGTGAGTTTTTAACAATGCTCCAAGTCCTTTACCTCTGGAATACGCTTACAGCCATCCTCTGCTGGGAAGCCACCTGTGAATGTAGCAGCTTCACGGAAGAACAAAGAGGTCATCTTCCTTCTCCAGAATCACTGCCACTGGCAGAGAGCTGTGCTGGATGAACTAATCGGTCTTTTCTAGCTCTAATTTCTATGATTCTATGAAAATCATCAGCCGCTATAAGAAACAGATGTGGGCTGGGTAGACAATGGCTGGGAGGTCTATCTTCCTCCATCAACCCCTTTCGGAGGCGTGGGTTGCCACCTCTCTCCACCCGCCCAACTCTGTGGCAGCTGATGAGATATTTATAGCCCTCTTCTTCAGCTTTCCAGTTATAATTATCAATATCTCCCCTGATAAAATAAAAAGAGGCATCATCAGAGTTGTACGCAGTATGTGATAAGCCAAGTTTGAGTTGAAAATGAAAATCGTTTCTTCCAATTATGGACAAAGGAGAGGTGCACTTGGCAGTGGGGCTGCCATCTACGCCATGTCGATGTGGCCTCCAGAGAGCTCTTTTCCCTCCCTGAAAGCACCTCTTGTGGACACACAGCAAGGTGGAGATGCTCTGAGGAGCAGCCACTGCTGGAATAGACAATGCCGTCTGTACTGTATGGCGTTAGAGAGTTGCTTTAAATATAATAAATAAAAGTGAAATCTTACACCAGGCAGCGCAGAGTGGTAATTGCTGCTCTGGAGCGCACGTCTCTGCAGTTATTGAGCTCAGCATTTCATCTCCAGCTGCAGCACAATTTTTGCCAAATATAGATAAATGAAGTTAAAGTTATTGGCAACCACTAGTTCTGTGTCCCTGTTTTGAGTTTATAGATTTCATAGGAATAGCGTTACTCTCTCTCTGGAGCAGCAGACAATTGTTCTTCCGAAGTGAGGACTTTTTCCATGGTGCCGTCTGCGGGGGCCCTTGGACTGAAGTTGGGATTTTTATCGGAGAGATATATGGATGGCAGGAGGGAGGTTTCTGTTCCAGCTATGGATCAGTGAAATGTGGAGGTGGAGGGAAGACAGATTCCCAACCCAACCAACATATTTTAGGGGTTTCTGAACCTTAACGGAATTTTAGTAAATTATCCGCCTTTTCTCCTAGGCGGCCTCTTCTGCGGTGAGAACGTCTAGTAGATTTGCAGCTTCTGCAGACTCACCTGTCATCTGAGAACAGTGTTGTTCCAGCCTTTTATTCCTGCTGAACTTTGAGTCTATAAAATTTTCTGTTAGAGTGACTATGTGAGAATTATAGAGTTTGGGATTAAAAATGATCTTGAGAGCTTGAGTTTAACTTTCTGTAGCATACAGCTCACGTCTAAGGTTGATGGCCCCCCGAACTCTTTTTAATATCTTTTGGGTGAACCTAAAGCTTAGTCTTTCAAGAGGCAGATGGTGACATCTGTTCTCATTGTTGAAGACAAATGTGAATTAGGTACTTTTTTGTTGAAGTTAGTGGACAGCCACCTGCTACCCTGGCCTCTCTCTCTGGGCACACTGAGTCTCTCGGTCATTTTCTTGGGGCTTTGTTTTTATTTTACATTTTTAAATATTATGGGTACGTAGTATCTTTATGGGGTACATATGATGTTTTGATACAAGCATACAATGTGAATTAATCAAATCAGGATAATTGGGGTATCCATCGCCCAAGACATTTATCATTTCTTTGTGTCAGGAACAGTCCAGAGACTGCCAATCTTTTATTTATTTTAAAGGATGCCCTAGCCTGTGGTTGATTACAGTTCATTTGGGGGCTTCTTATCTTCTTGGTGGCTTTGGTAAAAATATTTTCTAGAACCAAATGAAGTTGTAGAATAGCACAAGAAGAGGACACATTTTGTGTGGTCACGGTCACTCCCAGGGCCGCGCACACACGGTCCTGATCGCTGATCGTTGGTGACCTGGGAACTACCCCTTGCTCACATTCTGACCTCATTCATACTGACCACAAGCTTGTTCTCACATTTCTTTGCTCAGTGAACCCTTTGTGTGTGATACTAGAACAAAGTTATAAATTACTCTTTTCTCCTCTTCCTCCCCACCCTCCCTCCTTTGATCTTTTTCACGCTCTTGTTTTTTTTTTCCATACATGATTTAAGCTCATTTAAAAGATAAACACAATTCAGCAATGAAAAAAATAATTTAAATATGCTACAATGGATTTTTTCCAATTGATCTAATTTTGGTGATTGCCTGTGTTGGAAATTCCTTCAGGAGGTGCCTTTCTTATCTCCTGTCTTTCTACTGCGGCTGACGACTTAGTAGGAGTCCCTCTTTTCTGACCCGCTGGCTCAGATGGAGTCAGAGCAACTCCTCGGCCACTGTGGGGGCTCACACCATGTGATGAGGACTTTTAATTTATTTTCACGTTCTAAGTCCTGGCATGCTTGGGCACGTAGAAAGTCCTCAGTAAATATGGGATGCGTGAATGTGATGACGGCAAAAATGATCTGGCAAAATAGCACTGAAATAAAGGGAGAGACTTTGAACAAAGTTGAAAAGAAAGCAAGGATGTTTTAGTGACGGACTCTGGGCTTAGAAGAAATTTGCTGGCTGTTGGCTGCTCACTGACCTGTCTGGGTCGCCTGGAGAAGCTTGGGCAGCTCCATCATGCCGGGACTGAGCTGGGCACTGCCCTGTCCCTGCATGTGGCAGGCCGTGGGAACTCGGCGGAAAGGTGCGTGCTGCTTGGGGAGCTGTAAGGTGCATTTGGGTTGCTGGGGAGCCTACTCCATCCTGCCTCACCTCCAAGACCTGCAAGCTGCTCCTTTGCCTCCAGGTGTGTGAGGCGGAGGTGGCTGCTGCTTTTTCTTTTAAGAAAAAGAGGTGGGCTCAGGGGTTCTCCGTTGCATCTCTGAGCCTGAATAGGTGGCAGTTACTCTTGTCATCTTCTCATAACAGAACAGGACTGGGCTCTACCCCCTCCACAATGGCTTCATTTGGATTTGAAGAAGACCTTCCCCAGAAGAGAGAGACAGCAGGAATTCTGTTCTCCCTGATGTCAGAGGGGTTCAGGGTTTTCCTTCAGATTGAATATCTTGCGACTTTGAGGGCACCTAAATGAGCTGTACAGAAGAGCATAGAGTTGTCCTGACAAGACTCTGCCACTGTACACAGACAAAGGGCCAGGGACACCCAGTAATGGCTGGCCACTAGCTGCGACTCTCAGGCCACTAGAGTCATCTTTGAGTCTTGGGATTTTTCTCAAAAGCTTTGTTTTTCTAGGACCATTTAGATCCACAGCTACCAAATGTTTTCCTCCTTTCCTCCCTGCTTCCCTTCTTTCCTCTCTTCTTTTATCTTTTAAAAAAATTCAGGTGAAAGTCACATAATAACATTAATCAATAACCGTTTTAAAATGTGTCATTCAGTGGCACCCAACACTTTTTTCAAAAGGAGGCCCTGTATGAAGTAAGTAGTCACTCCCCGTCTCCCCCTCTTCCCAGACCCTGGCAACTAGCTCACACTACTATTAGCTTTTGCATCTTAACACTGTTAAGTATGGAAAATAATTCCTTTGAGGCTTTGTTTAATTTTATTTGCACCATGCTTTAAACACATTATGTGCTAAGCGCTGTTCTGAGCACTTACTGTTTATGAGCCATTTAATCCTCCCAGCAATGCTACAAGAGTCACTGTCTGATTCCCACTTTACAGGTGCAGGACAGAGGCAGGAGGAGTGGCGTTTTCTCCCAGCCCACAGGCAGTGGGCGGCAGAGTGGGACTCGTGCCTGCTCCAGCCCTGTTGGAATCAGTGCTCTCGGACAAATAGCCCCAGCTCCTCCATCGAGTTCCAGTGAGACTCTGAGCTTCGGCCTGCTGCCCCTGGCATCCCTCCCTCCCTCTGTTGCTCTTAGCCTGAGGGACCACCCAAAGTCTCCCCCTTTTGTCATTGACCACAGGAGACTTTGCATTCCTCCCCTTCTTTCTGGTTTTGTTCAATAGCATCACGGAAGGGGGAGAAAGATCCAATATTAACATCTGGGTTGTAATTTTCCATGACTGTCTCAGAATGACTGAAAGCATGACTACTCTCTTCTGGATCAAAAAATTCTTTTAGGCTTGATCCTGACCTCCTCGGACAAACACAGTTTAGGTAAGAGTTGAAATCTTCTTTTGGAAATTGAGCAAAACTGGAAATTTTGTCAGTTCATTGAGAACAACCAAAGTTCATGGCCAAATAGCAGTGTGTTTGCTTAACCTTGGGGAAATGATTTTTTTTTTTTAAGTTACAAAATTTGATGTAATTGTAACTTCCCCCGACTAAAAAGACAACAGAAAGCTTGAGGGCTGAAAATGAGAAAATATTGTGTGTGCACATGTGTGTCTGTTGTCAAAAGGCAAAATTACAACAAATTCAGTTTAAAGATCTGAACTGGCTTTTACATGTGATTCAGAGCTGGGCTACGCCTTACCCTGTGAGATAGAATGAGTGTTCTGATGGGCTGAGCAACGCAGGCTGACTTTAGAGACAGGAAGGGCTGAAGAAAGCAGGAACGGATGACAGAATGTAGATTGGTCACTTCAGACTGACTTTCTGGAGGGGGTTAAAACAGAGAGGGCTTCTGGCCTGTTTGGGGAGTCGGCTAACATTGCTCTCCCCTGATTTCCTGGAAGATCAGATGAACTGACTTTTGGCTCAGTGGCGAGGCACTTTAGCCTGAGAAACTCCATTTTTGGTGTGTTGGGCCCAGTGCAGGAGCTTAGCCCAAACCAAAGTCCTCCTGGAAATCATAGTTAACCATGGATGTGAATAAATATATTTACTATATTTTAATTTTATCGTAAATATATATAAAAGCTTTTTGATACCTACATGGATATTCTTTTTTTTTTAAAACTTTAGAATTAAAGGAGTTATTTTTATCTATTGCCCCAGGATTGAGCAGTTTGGTTCTCATAACACACAGTTTGCTTTTTAAATGATGTAGAGAAACAGCGAGAGTCACCAAGCTGTGTTGTGAGCACTCAGGCAGTCGCTCACTGCCAGCGGGAGGCGGCCCTTTGGGGATGTCGTCACCTTGTCTTATGGGGGGGAAACTGAGGCAAGCACACACGGTCAGCAGTTTCAGTGTGGGCTCTGATAATCGGCGGTGCTGGGAAGGTAAGTGTGTGCGCTTCCCTTTACCCTGCAGCTTCCTTCTGTTTAGATGAGCGAAACTCCTGGAAATGAGGCATCTCCTGCCAGAGCTTCTGTTTAGTCTCTGTGGAGGGGCTGAGAGGGCCCTTTCCTCTGCCCCAAGTGTCCCTCCCGCCAGCCAGCGCTGGCTTCTGCGCCTGTGCAGGTCAGATGCGAGGCGACTGCTCTCAGAGTGACCCAGGCTTCCATGAACCCTATAAAACCATGGGCTTCTTCTCTCTGTTGTTGGTTTTTACTGTACAGAGAAAGCAGAACATGAAGTCGTATTTTATGGATTTGGGGGATTTTTCTTTTCTCTTTGTATGCAGAAGGACCTGCTTCATCTCCAAGAAATATAGTTACGTATTTTTAGTTAAAGCATGCATTCTTTTAATAAAATAATTATATGTTTCCTGAAAATAAAGAGTTCCCGAGTTTAATGGTTTGTGCAAATGTATGGCATGGTCTCTCTAGAGATGAAGACTCACACGATCACAGAGATGTTTTTCTTCACGTCTGTGTGTCATCTTCAGTCGTGATAGCGGATTTCATACCCAAGTCAGATCTCACACGTAGGGCAGTGAACTTGAAGCAGTGTAGAGCGGGAACATCCAGTGAAAGAGCTCAGCCATCCCGGTGCCTTTCTCCCCCAGCTGCAGGAACACAGTAGCTTCTACCTCTCTGCTAACAGGAGGTGCTGATTCAGGGAAGAGCAACATGATAAACAGATTTTACTTGGTGCAACAAGTTTGATCACTACACAGGAGGTATCTGAAGGGTTTGATGACCAAGATCTTAAGGCTGAGACCTCCCTGGAAGGGAAAAGAATGCAGGGGTAAATTAGGACACCGGCCAAGGGTAAGCAGGATGTGAGTGGCAGCACAAGTGTTGCTTATTTGGCTAGTGATGTAGGATAGTAAAAATATGTGTCATTTTCTAAGTCCTACTAAAAGTGCACTGTCCACATTTTACAAATGTTAACCCATTAATTCTTCTAATTACCCTGTGACATACTTATCACCAGGGTCCTTTGCCAGCCTATGTAACTTCTCCGAGGTTACCCGGCAGCAAGTGGCAGGGCCCAGATGTGACCTCATGTCTGCCTCACTTCAAAATCTTGCTCTTTCTCCTGCTTTCTCCTGGCCACAGTCTGAAGTCAGCCCCCACGCCTTCTAAGGAGTCATGAGAGTTACTAACGGGCTTTTCCTCGGGTGTGTTACGAGGGGCGTGGCCTTTCTGGATCGGCAGGAGCTCATGTGCATTTGGACATAGAGAAAGTCACCGGGAGAGACACAGGTTGAGGACCAGTCCACAGATGAACCCTCTGCCTTTTCTCTAGCAGTATTTAACAGGCATTGTCCCCGTCAAAGTGACAAGCAGAGAAAAACATCTAGGTTTATTGAAGCAAGGAGAAGACATTACTTTTCCCCACCACGTCCAGATGTGTAGGCCGGATTTTGGTTTGTTGGTTTTAATAATACTGAATTATCTGGGTAGTGTCCCGTGATTCATTACCTTGCTTTACGTGTTTAAGCGTGGACTAGTGCGTGGAATCCCTCCACCCCAGTTTTTTCTCCCCTTCTGATGAGCCGAAACAGTGAAGGACTGGTTCCAGCCCTGGATGGGAACCGAGCTCTCCAGCTCTGTGCTAAACTTGGCTGGTGGTGGTTCCAGCTTTGTTCGTGAATAACCCACAAAGTCACATCTGGATTCACGTCCTCACCTAAATGTAGACAAACCCAAATTATCTTGGATCTGCCCGATGTATTCCTATCTTACGCTGTATTTTTTCCCTAAATATCTCGCTCCGCCATCTCACGCCTCCACATTTCTCTTTTCTCCAAAGACTTAACAACAAAAATATGTGCTGCTTTCCCCGCAACTTTCTCCACCACAGCCAGGAGTTTAAGGATATGAGAAATATGCCCTTCTTTTCTCTAATGTGCTCCAATGAAAATTTTTGGATAAGCGTCACATGTCCAATAGAAGACTATTTAAACAATTTTAAAACAGTAAAACCTTCAGAGACTGCATGTTTTAACTTCCTCAAATGAAGTGCAAGAAAGCTTGGGCTCCCCACCGAATAAGGAACATGTGTTGGGGCACACATGCGCCTTCCCTGCCTGCCTGCCTCTTCATCCTGCCCTCCCATTTTTTTTTTTTTTATTAGAAAACACTTGAAACTTATCACGTGCAGCAGATGGGAATAGAAAATGCAACTTGAAGACAGTTATATAAATATATCCTTGATGTCTGTTTTGCTTTTCAATTTGCAACGAAAGTACAAAGGTGGCCCCGCGCGCCAGCGAGGGCCGCCTGCGTCTCTGATATCCATTCCAGATGTCGGCCAGACTGCGCGGAGCCGGCTCGTGGCACCGGGCTGAGCTGGTCTCCTCCTCCAGGTGGGATTCCTCGCGCTCATTCCCCCTCGCCCTCAGCCTCGCCAGACACACTAAACTCCCACCACCTTTCCTTCCCCTAATTTTCCTGCCCTAATTCCTCACTTGGGTGGGTGGTGGGGTGGGGGCTGTCTAGCAAAAGGCCCCTCATATGGTCTTGCTTACCACCTTTCCTCTTCAAAATGAGAAACCTAAAGCAAAGTAAATAAAGCGGAAAAAAAAAATGGGTAAAAGAGCCCTGATGTAGTTTGCCAATGCTCTTGGCCAGCCAGCTGGGTACAGCTTAGGCAAGTTCCCTCTGAGTTTCCCTGAGAGGCTGACGGTCCCGTCTGACCCCTGTGCCTGCCCAGGTGCTTGTGGTGGCTCTGTCTGTACGGGCATGCGATGGATTTTTTGCTGCAATACGCTAACTTCCTGATTAAACCTTGCTGAGCACAGAAGTACATCATAAACCTTGCAGGAGCCAGCTTCATTTATCTGACTGTTGGTTACAGTCTAGTGTGGGCAAACAAATGCCAGGGCATTTATAACCATCTGAGGGACCGCAGAGCAGCGCTGTTAACACTCTGGCCCTGGGAGTATTGCTCCCGTGCAGAGACCGACGATGCTGGGCCTGAGGCCTTGTCCCTCTCAATTTCCTGAGGGCCACAGGGCTGGGCACTTGATGAGCACATGTGTGGAAACTCTAGTAAAGATGATTGCGCAGAATCAAGAGTCACAGATGCCCGAGGGCAGTTCAGGGCACCAGTGGTGGTAGGAACAGGCCGACACTCACTGGTGATGGTACAGCTCTTTCTGTGCGATGTTTTGCAATTGGAAAATTTTTGAGGACACCAAAAATTCCAGGGAAATTACTAGGAATGACAGAGAAGTCAGGGAACCTATTTTCTCCCTGGGACCTTTGGAAGCAGGAAATGAACTGTCCTTGGCATTGTGAGAGTGAATGGGGACGTTCCTCCCTATCAGTGGTAGAAAATAAACACAGGAGAGGGTTTTTGTGCTTCTCCTCTGCGTCCTCGAAGCAGAAAGAGCATGGCTCAAAGGACACATCTTTAATATTCTGAGCCCTCCATGTGCGCATGAGCCTCTGAAGGGGGAGGCACAAATCCAGGCTGTGGGTGAGATATTAGGGAGGACGAAGGCTGCTCTGGAGTTCACACTCTCAATTCTGTGTGTCCGGTACAGTCAAGGGAATGGGGGCCGCTGGAAGGATGTGTGTGCTTAGGTACACTACTTAATTAATTGAATCTTGGTTTGTTTTTCATGTGTAAATGAAGAAAATGGGGTACCTTGAGGTTGAAATAGAACATTTGTAATGACAACATCTGGCAGGATGCTAGAGGACCAAGTGATGGTAATGCAGTTTGGAGATGCAGAATTCGCCAGCAGGCGGGTCTACGGTGGCTTTGATGGGAAAAACCACAGTGTCATGCTATAAACCTGTTTTCTCTGTTATTAGATTTATTCTCAGCAGCCTCGTTTGAAGGCTGAGCACGCAGGCAAGTGCAAAGTCACGTGCTTTACACATTGGAGGGAGGAGAGGGAACAGAAGGCCGCAGCTCACCCTCGGGGCTTCTGTTCTCAAGGGGGAGACAGACTGCGGAGACAATGGCTGCTCTTTTCGGCAGAATGAGCTTCGTTCCATGGCCGAGGACGAGGCTGCTGGGTGTGAGAGCGGGTGGGTGGGTGCAGAGCCCTGCCTGGGCTGCAGGCCCTGGTTGGAATCAGCCAGGTGTTCCCGAGGACACATCGTCCCCTGCTGCTTTCTCTGCCCCAGGTCTGTCTTCCTCCATTCTCCAACCGGTCAAATCTTATTTTCCTCAGGAATCCAGCTCCGACGGCCCAGGGAGGTCCTCCCTGCTCCTCGGCTGGACTCATCACCCCACCCTGTGCTCCCCCAGCCTGCACAGGCTTCTGCTGGATTTTATCTCGTGTTTCACTTTTTCAGTGCAGCTGTGGCAGAAGCTGAGGCTGGTGGGCAGTCCCGCTAGTGTCTGTGGCAACAGGGATCTGGGCCCTGGAGGGATGAGGAAGGGGAAGGGACGAGGATCAGCCCCCTCCCGGCCTCCCCCTGGCCTCAGGGGCCCCAGCATCACGGCCAGGGAGGCGGGCAGTGGGGCCGTATCTGGGGTCAAAGAGATTTATTAACATGTCCAAGATCACACAAATGGTGTTGTGATGGAAACAAGATTTCAACCCAGGTGTTTTTGATTTTTGGAGCCCTCACTGGACATGGCTCTATGGAAAAAGTCCATAGCAAGGACTGGGTGTGGGGGGCAGCTGGTCTACGGCCAGTGATGACACTTTGCACAGGTGGCCCTGGCATGTGGCTCTCTGCTCTGGACACCAGGGCTGCTGCGCAGGTGGTTAGAATCAGCCCTGTCAGCGGCCACTCTGCCTACCAGCCGTCTGATGGGACTGCACAGTTGGCCACAGCTGGATAGCCCAGGTTTGAATACGGGCATCACCACGTCTCCTCAGGGACCTGCTGAGACAGCCCACGCAGCACCCATGCACCCATGGCACACGTGTGTGGCCGTGCTGGACCTGCAGAGAGTGACCACCCTAGGCGTGACAGGGCACCTCTACAATGCTCATTGTCATTTACATTTGCCTGGGTTGGTGGAGGAAATGACTCTATGAGGACAGAAAACTTCCAAAGACTTCCCACAGGGAAGGAGTGAGAGATTCTCAAGAGCGATTCCGATGCGGTGCTGGGAGAAGGCCACGCTAGCAGCTGCTTGTCAGTGGAAAATATTTTAAAGCTAGATAGCAAATGGCTGCAGCCCGGGGCCCAGTGCCTGCTTTTGTACACAGCAAAGCAAACAGAAGAAAAATAAGAGGCAGAGGCCCCATGTAGCCTGCAAAGCCTAACATACTACTCTCTGGCTCTTCACAGGAAAGGGTTGCAGACCCCGCTTCCATTCCACAGACACAGGTATTGGGATAAAAAGGTTCTCATGGCCAGCATTTGGGAAATGCTGGGGTGAGCAAAGTTCACTGGAGAAGTGTTGCAGGCCCTGAAAAGCCTTTAACCTCAGAAGCATTTGACCTTGGAGCTCTTTCCCCATGGATCACTTTGAGGACGAGTGTCCCGGGGGGCAGTATTTTGGGAAACATGGGTACAGACATTTTAATACAAAGGTGTTTCCACTAGTTCAATTCTAAAGGAGAAAAGCACAGGTGGCCATCATAGCTTACCCATGGTCAACTTTTAAAGACTCCAGCTTTGGTAGGTCCGACGTAAGAGGCCACCTGACACGTCCCAACTGATTGTTATTTACTGTGGAATGGTTAGTGTTTTGATTTTGCAGGACAGTGGTCACATTAAAATGGGAAAGTTGCGTTACACTGGGCAGTCAGCTCCAAAGTATATTCAGCACTGGTGGCCGCCTTCTAGAAGGGTGGCCACCAGTGCCCTGCCCTCCGCACCAGTCCTGGGGTTCACCCTGGGACATGTGATGTTTGTGCAGAAGAAATTCTTACCAGACTAGCGCATAAGTCAAGCCACGCTGAACTGTTTGTTGAGCTCCAAGGCCTCCAACAAGCCTCAATTAATTATTTAGCAGGGAGCTCTTCAAAGACCGGAGGCAGCCGGAGCAGGCAGTGAGGCCAGCATCTGAGCAGCGCTGTCGTGGGGCCCTGCGTTCTGTGCCCTGAATATGCTGATGCTTCCTGGCCCCTGCCATGTGCTAGGCATAGTGCTGAGGGCTTGGGTTGGGGTGGGGGTGGCGCTGGGAGGGGGCACACACAGAAATGGAGAAATTATTTTTCACTCCAGAAACTCATAGCAGATTCATAGAGTTTACAAACATTTATTAGTTACCAACTGTGTGCTAGGTGGGAAAATGTGATACGTCTGATGTGGCCGCTGTGCTGCTCAGTCAGTGGAGAACTTGGGCATCCAGTGGAGCAAGTAGCTGGAAGAGCTGACGGCAAAGTGAAGGAGCCGAGTGCCTGCCTCACACACAGACTCCCAGAGGTCATGGCTCCATGTCGGAGGCGGGGATGGTGGTGAAGAGTGACGGTGCAGGGTGGTAGTTATAAGAGAGATAGTAAGACTGCTGGGAGCTCATAGGAGCCAGCACAGTTAGCAGGGCGATGACGCTGGGACAGGCAGAATAAGGTGTTCACCAGACAGGGGGGTGCACTCCTGGCAGAGGGCTTTGGGCCTCCCAGGCAGAAGAACGGGAAGGACCGTGGTGTGCTAGAGGGAAGCAGCCCAGGCTGAGCCCCACCCCAGGACTATGAGGCCAGGAACGAGCCGGGGAAGCTGTCCAGAGGTCTGGCCTTTATGCTGTGAGCTGGGGTCATTTGAAATACTTAAAAGTGCAGAAGAACGACCAGCTCTGCTGAAGCTGGACTGAGTATATGGGCTTCTCAGAAGTGTTCAGACGGGCTGAGCTCTCCGGAGCAGCCGCCCTGGAGGGACGGTATCTCCTAACAGGCTGGGAGGGTTACTGCAGGCATTGTATGATTTCACGGGGAGCCTCTGAGAAGACAAAGGGCCCAAGGAGTCTGTGCCTGAAGCAACCTCTACCTCGGAGCATTTCATAATCCACTTGTTTACAACTTAGCAGCGCGTGGCTATCAAGTCAGCTGCTCCCTCCAAAATTAAGAATATGCCTTTGTAAAATGACACAGGTAAGATCTCTCTGGTGAGATTATCGCTTGCTTATTACGAAACACGCTGGCTCAGCAGGGTCCTGGACCTGAAGCCCCACTGTCCACCAGGAGACACTCACCGGGCTCTGCGATGTGGCTCGGTCCATTTTCCAAAGTACCAAGTTACACAAGGAGTGGAACTTTCTAGGAGTGAACATTTCAGTGTTGAACTTAAGTACTGAGAGTGCCATTTAGTAGAGTGGGTCATGCTGAGGTGGCCTTCAGTGGTCCAGAGAGGGCCCTGCTTTGGCCACCGGCCAGAGTTCAGGGCCTGGCCCTGCCACTCACCAGCCTCGTGTCCTCTTTGATTGTAATAATTTTAAAAATCTAGGAGAACTTGGAAATAATTTCGTTTGTCGCCTTTCTCTAACAAGTGAGGAAAGTGGGGTCCATCAGATTGAAGATACCGAGGGAGAGTTAAGGGTGGCAAAGGCTTAGAAATGAGCCCCTGGGGTCTGGCTCCCGCCCTGTCCCTCAACATTTCCTTCCAGACTTGTCCAGTTTCCCTCATCTGTAAAGGAGGACACGGGCCTCACCCCGCCCTCCACACACAAGATGACACGTGGAGAAGCACAGGGGGACCTGGGGTGCAGCAGCTCTGCCGGGAAAGAGCGACTCTGGGCCAGATAGGCCCGGGCCCCCTTCTGCGGGTCTCGCCCATTCTTTTGGTGCCTTTTCCTTCCTCCCTTAGAACAGGAACCTACTCAGTGTTGCAAAACTGATACAAGTTCGGTGTTTCAGACTAGGCACATGTTCACTTCTTTGTTGTTGTGTGTTGTCATTGTTGATTTTAGCTGGCCTGGGCTGGGTTTGAATCCGCCAGCCTCTGTGTATGTGGCCGGTGCCCTACCCACTGAGCTATGGGCGCCACTGACATGTTCACTTCTTTTTTCTTTTTTTCATTAAGTCATTTACATAGATCATACATACATTTATGCCATTATGGGATTCGATGTGTTGCTTATTTGTACAAACTGGAGTGCTTACATGCTACTAATCAACATAGCTTTCACCTCATTGACCCAATTACAGCATTAAGACATTTGTGTTCTACACCTGATAGCTCCAACTTGTACTTGCAGTATGCTCCATAGGTGTGGTCCCCCTGCTAACCCTCCCTCCTTCGACCCACTCCCCTCCCTTCCCCTCTCACTCCCCTTCCCTCCTTCATCCTAGGCTATAGTTTTGTTTCATTTTTCATATGCAAGTGTGAGTGATTATAAATTGGTTTCACAGTAGTACTGAGTACATTGTATATATTTTTTTCCATTCCTGAGATACTTTACTAAGAAGAATATTTTCCAGCTCCATCCATGTAAACACAAAAGAGGTAAAGTCTCCATCTTTCTTTAATGCTGCATAATAATCCATGGTATACATGTACCACAATTTATTAATCCATTCGTGGGTCGATGGGCACTTAGGCTTCTTCCGTGACTTGGCAATTATGAATTGAGCTGCAATGAATAATCTGGTGCAAATATCTTTATTTTCAAAGATTTTTGGTCCTTTGCATATACACCTAGAAGAGGAATTGCAGGATCAAATGGTAGATCTACATTTAGATCCCTGAGTGTTCTCCAAACTTCCTTCCAAAAGAAACATACTAGCTTGCATTCCCACCAGCAGTGCAGAAGTGTTCCCTTTTCTCCATATCCACACCAACATATGTAGTTTGGGGATTTTGTGATGCGGGCTACTCTTACTGGAGTTAGATGGTATCTCAGAGTGGTTTTGGTTTGCATTTCTCTGATGATTAAAGATGATGAGCATTTCTTCATGTGTCTGTAGACCATGTGCCTGTCTTCTTCAGAGAAGCTTCTGTTCATGTCTCTTGCCCACAATGAAATGGGATAACTTTTTTTTTCCTTAGTAATAAGTTTGAGTTGTCTGTGGATTCTGGTTATTAGACCTTTGTCGGAAATATAACTTGTGAAAATCCTCTCCCATTCTGAGGGCTGTCTATTTGCTTTACTTAGTGTGTTCTTGGCAGTGCAGAAGCCTTTTAATTTGATCAGATCCCAGTAGTGTATTTTGAATGTTGCTTCAATTGCCTGGGGTGTCCTCCTCATAAAGTATTCTCCCAGGACAATTTTTTCAAGCATTTCCCCTGCACTCTCTGTAAGAATTTTTGTACTTTCATGTCTTAAGTTTAAGTCCTTTAACCAGTGAGAGTCAATTTTTGTTAGAGGAGAAAGTTGTGGGTCTAGTTTCAGTCTGTTACAGGTCACCAGCCAGTTTACCCAGCACCATTTATTGAATAGGGAATCTTTCCCCCAGTTTATATTTTTAATAGGCTTATCAAAAATCAAATGACAATAAGTGTCTGGGTTCACCTCTGGGTCTTCAATTCTGTTCCATACATCTACCTCTCTATTTTTGTGCCAGTACCATGCTGTTTTGATCACTATCAGTTTATAGCATAGTCTGAAGTCTGGAAGCGTGATTCCTCCTGATTTGTTGTTATTTCTGAGTAAAGTCTTGGCTATTCATTGTATATGTATACCGTGGAATACTATGGAGCATTAAAAAAGATGGAGACTTTACCTCTTTTGTATTTACATGGATGGAGCTGGAAAATATTCTTCTTAGTAAAGTATCTCAGGAATGGAAAAAAAAATCCAATGTACTCAGTACTACTGTAAAACCAATTTATAATCAATCACACTTGCATATGAAAAATGAAACACAACTATAGCCTAGGATGAAGGAGGGAATGGGAGGGAGAGGGAAAGGAAGGGAGGCAGGTTGATAGAGGGAGGGTTAGCAGGGGCAACACACCTATGGAGCATATTGCAAGTACAAGTTGGATCTATCAGGTGTAGAACACAAATGTCTCAATGCTGTAATTGGGTAAGAGGTGAAAGCTATGTTGATTAGTATAATGTAAGCACTCTAATTTGTACAAATAATCAACACAACGAATCCCATACTGGCATAAATGTATATATAATCTATGTACAAATGACTTAATAAAAAATAAATTAAAATGGAAAAAAAAATCAAAGAATATGAACATTTAACACTTATGTGTCAAAACACAAAACTATCATTTTAAAGGGAAAAGACATACTTTATTCACCTGTTCCCATTTAAATCAGGCAGGGTATAGTACACCCGTATTTGCTATGGGACAAAAAATACTACTTTGAGTGTTTACTACTTACATCTCTCTGATGTGGTGTGATATCCACAAAAGACACCTTCTTATCTACAGGTGTTATACGTTGTCTTGGTTTAGGTCTTGGTGTCTAAAATAAACCAACATCAGACTATTATGACCATTACATTTTAGACAGGATTTCAGCTATTTTTTTGGTGGAGGGATATTTATTAAGTTTTAATTTCAAAGTTTAATATGTGAAAGAAAATTGAAAGTCACTGTTACTCACTACAACTAATGTGCTAACAGAGGATGCTGGAGGTGGTCTTTCAATAACTTCTGGCTCTTCTCTGTGTATGAAATCTCCTAAGTCTTCAATTGTGATGGATCCACTTGGTGGAAGGTAAGCAAATTTCCACTTCAATATCACATCGATGGTCCCTGCAGGTTGCTTCTGATGATCTGTTAACTCAAATATGCCTGTCAAATTTAAAAACAATTTTAATTAATGCTAGAGTGAAGTTTTATAACCTTAGAATTAAAGAGGAACAAAGAACTACCCCCAACTTCAAAAATAATTTTCGTTTTTACTCACAATTCATATAATTTAGAGACTGAAATAAAGACAAAAGGATCTATGATAGGTTTATCTCCCAAGCAGACTTCTTTCAGAAGGTAAGGGCTCAAAGATAATATTGATTCAAAATTTGAAAATGAATTTATAATTATTTTAATTCATTGTAGTTAAATTCAGGTACTATTTAGAATTCTTAGCTTTCCTTTAAGACATTATCCAGGTTATGGCTCAAGTTTCAACCTTCATTTTGACTTGAATATTTTTGTAAGGCCTGTGTCTAAAAAAATTATTAAAACTTTAAAATTTCATATAATTTATACATCTAAAGGGATCTCTGTATTGCTATATAATTCTATTATAATTTTTAAATATACATTACTGGGAATTGTTAAATTACTCCAAATTAACAGTGACACAGCAAAACATGTCCATAAAATAAACAGACCATCCAATAAAAAGCAGTAACACAAAGTTATCACCTAGCTAAATCTATAATAAAGCCATAAATTTTAATCACTACACTAAGTTTTTTGGAGTATAAAACTAATCCCAGACGTAAATAAAATAAACCTGTATTTCTTTCTTTTTTTCATTTTTTTTTTTTTTTTAGAGACAAGGTCTTGGCTACATTGTCTAGACTGGGAAGCAGTAGCTATTCATAGATCTGATCATAGATAGCACTTGGCAGCCTGAACGCCTGCCCTCAAGCAATTCTCCCATCTGGGTCTCCCAAGCAGCTACGGCTACAGGCAAGCACTACTGTGCCTAGCTTAAACCTCTATTTCAAGCATTAATTTTGTTTAGGGATAGCCTTTCCTTTGTCTTCAAGTGTTGATACTTTTTTAAATGGCTATTCGGGGAAATAACCAAAAACACAAAACCCCCTAAAACTCTAGAGTTTTGGAAGGACAAAAGGATATATATAAGGAAGTGATAGAATTCCATTATAGGCACAGGCAGAACTTCAGGGGTAAGTGAAAAGCTCAGCAATCTATTATTCAAAAGCAGTGATGAAAATGGACAAAATAGTCACAAGCAACCAGTTAAGGTCTCTGGAAAGGTCTCTGGTCAAAGGTGTAGAACCAATTTACTCAAGAAGATCTACTGAAACTTAGTAAGAACAGTATGGAACTGTCTCATCCTCCCCCTTCTCTCCCAGCTCGATGTTGTAGAGGTTCTGCCAAGTACGGTAGGCTATGAAGACTGGCAGGCTCTGAAGGAGAAGGATTTGTTCTCTTTGGAACAAAGTGTAGATAATTTCGTGCCCAAGGGTATTGTTAAAAAACAAGTGTCCATATACCACAATTTCTTAATCCATTCATGGGTCAATGGGCACTTGGGCTTCTTCCATGACTTAGCAATGATGAATTGGGCTGCAATAAACATTCTGGTACAAATATCTTTGTTATAATGTGATTTTTGGTCTTCTGGATATATACATAGAAGAGGAATTGGTTGGAGGGAGGGTAATTGGTGGGACCACACCTACGGTGCATCTTACAAGGGTACATGTGAAATTTACTAAATGTAGAATATAAATGTCTTAACACAATAACTAAGAAAATGACATGAAGGCTATGTTAACCAATTTGATGAAAATATTTCAAATTGTATATAAAACCAGCACATTGTACCCCACAATTGCATTAATGTACACAGCTATGATTTAATTAAAAAAAAAAAGTTGTTTACATGATTGTATTTGGCACAAACAAACAAACAAACAAAAAAACAACAGTGTCTAAGTGACAATCAATCAGGTAAGACCAACCTGGCAGACAGCCTGAGGTCTCAACACTGGTGGGGAAAGCAAAAGATCAGAAGGACAGATAATTTATTTTATTTTATTTTTTATTTTTTTTTTATTGTTGGGGATTCACTGAGGGTACAAGAAACCAGGTTACACTGATTGCATTTGTTAGGTAAAGTCCCTCTTACAATCATGTTTTGCCCCCAAAAGGTGTGTCACACACATGAAGACCTCACCCCCTCGTTCCTTCTCTCTCTCTGCTCTTCCTTTCCCCACCCCTCCCTCATTCTTTCTCTCTCTGCTCTCCCCTTCCCCCACCCCCACTGTGTCATTAATTGTCATTAATTAGAAGGACAGATAATTTAAAAGGGAGATATAAGGCTCGGTGCCTGTAGCTCAATGGCTAAAGGTGCCGGCCACATACACTGAGGCTGGCGGGAATGAACCTGGCCTAAGCCTGCTAAAAACAGCAATGACAACTACAACCAAAAAATAGCTGGGTGTTGTGGCAGGTGCCTGTAGTCCCAGCTACTCGGAAGGCAGAGGCAAGAGAATCGCTTAAGCCCAAGAATTTGAGGTTGCTGTGAGCTGCGATGCCACAGCACTCTACCAAGGGCAACATGGCGAGACTCTGTTTCAAAAAAAAACAAAAAACAAAAGGAGATCCAAAGCATAAGGCTTGCAAAGTGAGCCTTGATAAGATCCAATTTACAGGGTGGCACCTGTGGCTAGGTGGGTAGGGCACAGGCCCCAAATACCAAGGGTGGCGAGTTCAAATCCAGGCCCAGACAGCTAAAACAGCAATGACATCGCAACAACAACAACAACAAAAATAGCCCAGCGTTGTGGCGGGCGCCTGTAGTCCTCAGCTACTTGGGAGGCTAAGGCAAGAGAATCTCTTAAGCCCGAGAGTTGGAGGTTGCAGTGAGTTGTGACGTCACAGCACTCTACTGAGGGCGATG
Organism: Perodicticus potto; assembly: GCA_963574655.1. Lineage (NCBI taxonomy): Eukaryota > Metazoa > Chordata > Mammalia > Primates > Lorisidae > Perodicticus > Perodicticus potto. The sequence goes on along the minus strand of CAUYRH010092186.1, from coordinate 10,923 downwards.
TAGTGAGACTCTGTCTCTAAAAAAAAAAAAAAAAAATCCAATTTATAGCTCTTGGTATGGAAGGCTGTGGGCATATACGAAGCTGTATGCATGCTCAGGAGAAAACAAAGAGGACCCCATTAAGTTATCTGTCCCTGGATAGCTGAGAGGACCTCTCAACTTGGAAAATAAAAGCTGAGGCAGATTTACAGATTGAACTGTGAACACATCACCAAGCCACACACTGACCCTCAGGCAAAGAGTGGAAGTCTACTGGCTCAAAGTGCTTATATACACTTTTCAACAGTCACTGGACGACCACCAAGCTATGCTGACCCAAGCCTAAAATTACACAAGAATAAAACAAGGAAATAAAACTCAGCAAAGACATCAGTGGCCACACACAGTGAAAGAAAAAAACTCTACAGAATGACTTAAGGCAAGTTTCCAAAAAAACAAAAATAGCAACAGTAATATGGAGGGTGCTGCAACATATTATCCCAAACGTCTACTTCTCAACAAAAAAGTTATGAGATATGCAAAGAAACAGGGAGTATAATGCATATACAGGAAAAAAGCCATCAACAGACATTTTCTGAGAGCAACCATCTTAGGCTTGTCAGACAAAAATCTCAAAGCAGCTAATATCAATATACTAAAAGAACTAAAAGAAACCATGTTTAAGGCCAGGCGCGGTGGCTCACACCTGTAATCCCACCACTCCAGGAGGCCGAGGTAGGTGGATTGCCTGAGTTCATGGGTTTGAGATGAGCCTGAGCCAGAGTGAGACCTCATCTCTAAAAATAGCCAGGCGCTCTACTGGGCCAACCATCTACTGGGGAGGCTGAGGTAAGAGAACTGCTTGATCCCAAAAGTTTGAGATTGCTTTGAGCTATGATGCCACAGCACTCTACTGAGAGTAATGAAGTGAGACTCTGTCTCAAAAGAAAACCAAAAACCAAAAACCATGTTTAAATAATTCTTTTATGGAAAGTCAGATGATAATGCTTTAACCAACTAGAGAATATAATAGAGATTAGAATGCTGGGTGTGGTTGCACACACCTGCAGTCTCAGCTACTCAGGAGGCTGACACAGGACTATCACTTAAGCCCAGGAGTTTGAGCCCTGCCTAGGTAATAGTGAGACCTTAACTCTAAACGAAATAAAACAAAACAAAAACCATGAAAAAACAAAAAAGAGGAAGATTATGAGATTATTTTTAAAAAGAACTAAATAAAGATTCTTGAGTTGAAAAGTATAATTACTGGCCAGGTGTGGTGGTTAATGCCTGTAATCCCAGCACCCTGAGAGGCCAGCATGGGAGGACTACATGAGCTCAGGAGTCTGAGACCAGCCTGAATAAGACTGAGACCCTGAATCTACTAAAAATAGAAATATTAGCCAAGTGTTGTGGCAGGTGCCTGTAATCCCAGCAACTTGGAAGGCTGAGGCCTCACTAAAACCCAGAGGTTGAGGTTGCTGTGAGCTAGGCTGATGCCATAGCACTCAAGTGAGACTCTGTCTAAAAAAGAAAAAAAAAAAAACAGGTTAGGCATGGTGGCTCACCCTGTTATCCTAGCACTCTGGGAGGCCAAGGCGGGTGAATAGCTTGAGCTAATGAGTTCGAGACTAGCCTGAGCAAAAGTGAGACCCTATCTCTACTAAAAAATAAGAAATAGAAAAACTGAGGCAGGAAGATCGCTTGAGCCCAGGAGTTGGAGGTTGCTGTGAACTGTGATGCCATGACACTCTACCCAGGGTGACAGCTTAAGACTCTGTCTCAAAAGAAAATGTATTATACATGTAATAGAATAATTATATGTAATTAATAATGATTATATGTATATACATACACACACATATGTATACATATATGTATATATAAAATTACTGAAGTGAAAAAATTCTGTAGAGGGATTAATGAGAGACACAAAATGGCAGAAGAAAGAATCAATGGACTCGATGAATGATCACTAGCGATTATCAAATCTGAAAAATCGGAGGAAAAAAATGAAGAAAAGTGAATAGAACCTCAGTGACCCATGGAAAATCATTAAACATACCAACCTAAGTATACTGGATATCCAAGGAGAAGAAAGATAGGGAAAAATAAAAACAATTTAAAAAGTTTTTTATTTTAAAATTCTTTTTAGAGACAGAATCTTGCTATTATCCAGGTTAGAGAGCAGTGGCTTGATTATAGCTCCTGCAACCCTGAACTCCTGGGCTTGTTCAATCCCCCTGCCTTAGCTTCCCGAGTAGCTGGGACTAGAGGCACACAATACCATGGCAAACAATTTTATAAAAAATTTTTTGTAGAGATAGGTCTCACCAAATTGCCTAGGCTGGCCTTCAACTCCTGAGCCAGGTGCTCCTGTGCTGGGATTATATTAATAGGTATGACCCACCACGACTAACACCCCTCGCCTCCCCCCAAAACCCACAAACTGAAGACATAAATGCAGAAAATTCTCCAAATTTGGTGTGTAACATTACACTACATATGTAGAATGCTCAAAAAATTACAAGGATAAACACAAATAGATCCACATCTAGACATATCACTTAAACTGCTAAAAGACAAAAATAAATAGAAAACCTGGAAAATAGCATCAAGTATAAGGGAAGCACAGTAAGATTAACAACTGACTTCTTATCAGAGAAAACTGATACCAGAAGTCCGTGGTCTGATAAAATTAATGTGCCAAAAGTAAAAAAACTCCATAAACTGTCAACCAAAATATTATACACAAGTCTATGAAATAAAAGCAAATAAACACATTCTCAGATAACAATGATTGAGAGGATTCACTGCTACTCTAAGACATGTCATAGGAAGTTTTTCAGGTTTAAAGAGACACCAAGTGGTAACTCAAATCCACACAAAAGAATAGAGACCAATAAAGGTAATTACACAGGTAATTATAAAAGACAGTATAAATATTCCATTTTCTCTTTTCTTGTCTTAACTTATTTAAAAGACAATTACATAAAACAATGATCATAAAATTATATTGTTGGGCTTCTACGAAGATAACGTGCATATATGTATATCTGTGTGTGTGTGTGTGTGTGTGTGTGTATATATATATATATATATAAATAAAAATAATACCACAAAGGAAGGAGAGTAAATGGTGCTATACCAGAGTAAGGAAATGACATTCGACAATAACTCAAATCTACAGAAGAAAGAAGGAATACCAGAATGGTAAAGATGTAGGTGAATAGTAAAGTCTCTTATAATTATATGTTTTCTCTCTTTTCTTAACTTCATTAAAGAATATACAATTACATAAAGCATTAATTACATGTATAACACTCTATTGTTGAAAATATAATATATACATGGACATATACATGACAATAGTTGCAAGGGAGGAGAGAGAGAATGGAATTATATCAGAGAAAAGTTCCTATATTTTAAAGCTAGTATTAATTAAAAAGACAGTGATATGTTAAAATGTCAACTAGACATCTAGAACAACTACTAAGAAAATAACTCAAAAAATAAAGGCCTAAGGTTTTAAAGATTGTCGGAGAAGGTTAGCAAGATTATAAACAAACCATATACTTAACGAGGTATAATTTTGTTTGGTTTTTAGAATTTTATAGATTCAAGAACATAGACTTACCTGAGATACACCTGTCATGTGCCAATGAAATGAGAGGCACGTTGACTTTTCCTATGTAAAGATTCTCTTGGGTATCATTATCATCAAAAACATAAAAACTCAGAGACTCTGACTTAAGGTATCGATCCAAATCCATATTCATTGGCACTGGGAAACATATATGATCATCAAACTGTGGATCATTGCTACTGGGAATGATGGCTGTATCATGATCTGCAAAATCAAAAAACTTGTACACAACATATGGGTGTGGCTGCAGATGGCTTTTACGGGACTGCAGGTGGTTGCAACATCTAACTGTGACGTGAAGTTCATTTAATTTGCCATCTGTGGTATCTGTAGAACCGGGTTGAGCAGTTTTCGGTGCTTGCTGACTTAACTGGAAAATATACATATTTATATTACAGACATATACAATTAAAAGATAAACAGCAGCTGCCAACCTCCTAACAAAATAATTTTGTAAAGTAACAAAAGCTGCATATTGTCACTTCATAGTTAAAATTTATCAGTAAAAGAATCTCTGATTCTTATTCAAAACCAGTATTCCTTAGAACATTTGTGAACAGATGATCTTGTATTATTAGCAAAATAAACACGAGACTGAACATACAAGTAGAGATTGGTACTAAAACCATACCAAAGCAAAAAAGAAATTATTTAATAACAAAATACTACAGTGAGCAAAGAGTCCAAAGATGAATGTCCTAACTACAGAACCGCCCAACTAGAGTGATGCTGTTATTTTGGGGTTGGCCCTCCTCCTCAACTGCTAGGATTTGAGGAAGCAGATATCTGAAGCCAAATTAACCAGTTAATCAAAGTCAAACTGTTCTAAGAACAAGAGAGCAGAGCTAGTGAGAAACCTTAAAGGGATGAAAAGCTAGGACTGGGAGGATCCTTCAGAAGAGAGAGAAGAACAAAAGGAGTTATTAGGCAGAGCTGGAAACTCCTCTATGGCCACTTCTGGAACTATCACTGGGATAGACAGCATGTAAATATTTCAGAAAACAATTGTTCTAACGGTCAAATTTTCCATAGCTGATGTGATCTGTGACAAAGAGAATGCCAGGGTTTCTGTGTCTTGTTTGGTTAGTGTTGGAGAATTCTCTCTACCTTTCACAAAGGAAGCCCTATATTTCTGAATCTGGATTGAGCATGTGGGACCCCGATTCCAAGAGTTTATTGGAGAAGGGAAAATAGAGCTTTAGTTATAATCTCCTTAGTAGAGAAATATGGTGGTGTGGAGAGGAGAAACCTGAGGAGGAAATCACAATAGTGCTTTCCCAGGGCTGATTTGCCCCAGGCCAAAGGCAGCTGAGTGAATTGAATTTAAATAGTACTCCCTTAATTTCTCCTCTCAAATCTACACACAAAATTCCAAATCTACAGCTGAAATTCCACTGTAAATGACTTACTCAAGTCAGAATCTGGGAGTCCAAAAACCTTTAAACTATAAAATGAAATAACCTGGTTTCTTTATATCTAACTTCCATTTCTACAACATCATTTCCCAAAGTGTGTTATAAAGAATACTAGCCAGAAAGGTGACATCAGGGAAACAGGTGCCAGTTTTTCTTCACAATGTTCTATCAGTCATGGCTCTTTAATTGAAAATTATAGAAATCAATTCTATCTAGCAAACACAACACAAATTGGCCTTTACTACAGAGCTACAGAGATATTTCAAGGAACTATACAGTAGAAATCTTTTTGGGCCCTAGGAAGGTAGTGGCCTAGACAACCAACAGAATTTACTGCCTGATCTCCATTTTCTTGCATGTTTGGGCATTATTCTCTTCAAACTCATTCTTTCTTCTGCTGGTTAACATGATAGAAGATGGCTGCCCATAGCTCCCAATTGTGTATGTTCCAGGTATGTCTTATTTTCTCTCGATTTCAGAAGGCAGAATCTGATTTGCCCAAATGGAGTTAAGTGGCTATTTCTAAATCAATTGTTATAATTAGGTAGGGTGTGGGAGAAAGTAGGATCACCTGTATAAACCTGGCCACTTAGGGACTGCCCCCACAGGCTGAGTATGGAGGCAGTTCCAAGAGAAAAACAGGTAAGACTTGAGCTGACTTTCCAAGAGGTACTATATTCTACTCCTCTGTTACTCAGCACACTTTATGCTTCCTGTTGAGATTCACATTATACACAAGAACTCCTAAATTCAGGAATCCTAACTTTGTCCAATTCAGGGCTTTCTGCATTTATTGGATCATGGAATTCATTTGGAAATATGGTCATTAAGACTATGAGCTATAGTTTGGGAAATGCTGCCCTGAGGAATTGCATTTTAACTTCCAGTTCGTAGAGAATTATTAATTGTGTATCCTACTTTGCATTTCAGGAATCCAATATGAGTAAACAGTTTTGAAAGAAGGACAATAACTATTTGATAGTCCAATAATAGCTATTTATTTCCTTAACAGTAGAAATTAATAAGTCTCTTGATGTGCGATCACAGTATTGCAATTATATTTTTCAAAAGTGTCCTGGGTAGCACACAGGAGTTTCTTTGTATTGATGGAACAGTTCCTTATCTTGATTGTGGCGGTGGTTATATGAATCTATAGACATGATGAGATTGCACAGAACTATACACACACACAAACGAATGCATGTAAAAAATGATGAAATCTGAGTAAGATAAGATGGCCTTGTTAATATTATTATACCAATGTCAATTTCCTGGTGTTGATATTATACTATAGGGATATAAGATGTTACAAGTAGGAGAAATGGCATTAAAGGGTACATGGGATCACCCTGTACTATTTTTGCAACTTCCTGTGAGTCTATGATTAATTTGAAATAAAAAGTTAAACATAGCCACTTCATGGCTGTGAAAGAAAATGATTTTAACTTAAAAAATTATAAAATCTCTTATGTGTTCAAAGGGTCTTAAAGCCAAATAAGTTTACCAATTACATTTGCTTTGATACCTTAACATTTGATGTTATATATCCCAAGGCCTTTGCCCGTTCTCGATAGAGTCGAATTGCTTGATCCATGGGAACTCTTAATCGGAACCAGTATTCCACTGTGCCAAAATCTGGAATGTCTCCTTTAGTTCCTACAAATCAATACATAAACCACTTAAAAAATAGTTCCATAAATTAAAATATAGGCCAATAAAAACACATAATGGTATTAAGCATTAAAACCCCAAATTTTATGGTTGGTAAAATATGATTTTCATAAATGACATGTGATTGGCAAATAACAGAGATGAAGAAAACAGCTACATCTGAAGTATGAGTTTCACTATATTTTAAATACTGTTAAAGAACTCCATCAAACTGTGTTTGAGTTATTCCAATTTATACTATTTCAATCCTTCTGCAATATAAAAAAAAAATCTAAACATTGAGTCAGATACTAGATTCTTCTTGTTGCTATAGTACTTACAACAAGTTGTACTCAATAAAGTTTGACATTTATAGGATGAGACCTAAAAATTATAACATTCTAGTTTTTGGCTGGGGCCAGGTTTGAACCTGCCACCTCCAATGTATGGGGCTGGTGCCCTACACCTTGAGTCACAGATGCTGCCCTGACATTCTACATTCTAATTTAACTTTCAAGAACTCTATTATACTGTAAGCATTGGGGAAAACTGTCATAGCTATGTCGTATGTATACCATCTACCGTACACCCTCAAGTGACATGTGTCCTGCCCATTCTCAGTACTCCTTCTCTGTGAAGACTTCCAGGAAGGCTCCTAGTAGACTTAAGAAGTCTAGGAGACATAAGACCTATGGCTCCTTCAGACGTTGTATATTGACGGCTTTGGCCTGTCTGTTCATAAGTCTATTTCTCCAAATAACTAGAGTAGAACCTCTGTACGTTGACCACCCAAGGGACTGTAACAAACTACTAAACATATGGAGGTGTTCAACATAAGTAACTAGGCCTGCTGCACTGATACATACATGTGGTGCATAGCCAGTCTCTGAATATTAGCTCAACTTAAGGTTGTGGTGTTAGGCAGTTAGCTGGTTATGAGTAGGGTGGGTGATAGATATGGTTGGGCTATTTTGGATTGCTTTGTGTGAGGCTGACCTGGGCTATTATGGGAATGAGGTTGATTAAGACCAGGCAGGTGGGTTGTTTTGAGAACAGAGTTAAGACCTTGGGAGACTTCCAGGAAGCAGCTGATACTCCTTAAAGTTGTCTATAAGACGCAGACCTGTGCTTTCCACAGAGTATGCAGTCACTAGGATGGGGCCCGGCTTGCTGTGCAAGTCATTAATAAGCTTTCTTTTTCTTGCTAAAATGTGCTCTTTTCAATTATTTCAGTGGCTACCTGGAGGCACTGTGCTGTTCTAACAATGGTCAATGTATGGAGGGTCTACTGTATAAGTTTCTTAAGGGCAAGGGTCACATTTTTTACCAATATACTCCTAACAAGAGGGATTAGTACATAATGGGCATTTGATATTTGTCAAACAGAGAATATTCTACTCATAAACACTTCTGAACATACATGTTATTAAAAACGTTACCTCTACTCTCTCCTACTTCATCAGCTTCTTTCTTGCTAATGGATCATTCTTATCAGCATACAAACATAATTTATTATCTGCCTGTTATGGCTTAAATGTTTGGACCCTCCAAAACTCATGTTGAATATAACTGCCATTGTAACAGTATTAACAAAGGGGACCTTTATGAGGTAATTAGGCCATGAGGTACCTATTAGGTACCTAATATGAGGTGAAAGGTTCAGTTTTGCCCCTTTTGGCTCTCTCTTGCTTTCTTGCCTTCTGCCGTGTTATTATGCAGGAAGAAGGCCCTTACCACATGTTGGCACCTTGATATAGGACTTGCAGGTTCTAGAACTGTGAGCCAAGACATTTTTATTTCTGTTCATTATAAATTGCCCAGTCACAGGTATTCTGTTATAGAAGCACCAAATGAACTAAGACAAAAGTCATCATTAAAAAAAAATTCTGAAAGAATTATATTACTGCACATACATATTTTCTTATACATGCACAAAATATCTTTGGAAGAATTTATAGCCTTGAGTGAAGGGAATTAGGGTGGCTGAGGGATAGGGAGGGAGGTAGCCATTGATATCTTCTTGATTTTTGAGTCATGTGAGCACATTACCTATATAATCACTCAATCAATAAAACTCCCCCTTCCTAGACCCTAAGTCACCCTTTCTCTTTCTTCAAATGGTTTCTCCACTTGGCCTCTGGGACACCACATGCTCTTGGTTTTTCTCCTACAGCACGGGCCACTCCTCAGTTTCCTGTCCTGGCTCTTCCTTCCCTTTTTCTTTTTGAGACAGAGTCTCACTTTGTCACTCTCAGTAGAGTGCCATGGTGTCACAGGTCACAGCAACCTCAAACTCTCGGGCTCAAGTGATTCTTTTGCCTCTGCCTCCTGAGTAGCCAGGACTACAGGCGCCCGCCGCAAGGCCCGGTTTTTGTTGGTGCAGTTGTCATCGTTGTTTAGCTGGCCTGGGCCAGGTTCAAACCCGCTACCCTGGGTATATGTGGCCAGCACTGTAACCACTGTGCTACCAGTGCCAAGCCTTCTTTCTCTTCTTGAATCTCTGATTTTGGAGTTTCCCAAGGCTCAGTCCTTGGTCACCTTCTCTTCTATAACTACACCTACTCTTTAAGTAATTTCATTAACTTTCAGCAAAGAACCGATGTCCTTACCTTAAAGGCACCATTAATGTATAAGAGAAAATACTAACGTAGAATACTGTGTTAGTATATTAACCAAATTAGTATTTTACATACCCAATGCTTATAAACTGTACATACCAACCAAACTTGCTGTACAAAATACTCGACCACTTTTTTCTAGAATTTCATGAAATCTTAATTGACATGTTGCGATTGTCTCATAATCTGTGCTGTAAGCCTGGTGGATTTCAAGGGTGATAGTATTCTTCTGAATATATTGCAAAAATAAGTCATTAACATGAACAAGATACTGAGAAGTGAAGTTATATTCTGGGTGAAGGCCTCGCACTATGGGAGTTGTCTGGAGCTCAAAATCATAGAAAGCATAGGTACAAAAAGTGACAGGCTCTTTATCTCCAGATGCCTGTAAAACTTCAGAAGAAAAGGTTACTTTGCTGATATGAATTTCAAATAGATTTTCGCCTCGTTCTAAGTGGATAGTTTCATCAAATTCATCTACTGAGTCATCTGGCATGATTTCTGGTTTAAATTTGTACTGCTTGGTGCCATAGGCAATATCCTTTAATTGGGCTGCAAGAGAAGACACACAGTTTAGAGATTTTAAAATACTGACATAAGAAGATACAAACTAGCCTTTGAAGTGGTTGGACATCTGAGTATTTCTGGTTAAAATAGTCTCAATCTTAAATTCTATGACTATACTATTTTTCAATAAATAATAGAAATTCATCATTTGACATCACTGATTAAACAAAAACAAAATTACAACTTGAGTTGCAATATAGCCTAAGCCAGGGAAAAGGAAAAAAAAAATAAATAAAAAGGGACTTTGAGTGGACAGCTGAGGGAACTATTTGGATTCCACCTGCTCCTCTGCCCTGCTCTGTCCATTATCTTCTTTCTATAAATTCAATTTCTCTTTCCACTGGCTCCTTCCCTTTAACTTATTAAGGTATGTACTTTTCTACTTTTGGGGGTGATGGCTACATTTATTTCTTAATTATTGTGATGGTTTCACAGTTGTATACATAGACCCAAACTCATCAAACTGTACAAAAATATGTACAGTTTAAGTATGTCAATTATACTTCGACAACCTAAAGAAAGGTTTTTAAGAAGATATGTCTGTATATACACTTTTCTCCTAACATTACACCCAAATTCCTAGAAAGAATAATGTTCACATTTGTCTCCAACTACTCTTGTAAACCTCCTGCAAACAGCATCTGCCTCATTTTTTTCCCAGGAAACTACTCCAAAAAAAGCCACCAACAACCAAGGTATTGCTAGACCCAGCAACACTGGTCCTTGTATTACTGGATTTCTTTGCTTCCTTTGACACCGGTGAACAGCTTCCCTTTGGTGAGCGTTTGTCCCATCTGGGCTTCCACCTCATCGTCCCCCTGCTTCTCCCCTTCTCATTCTTTAGGGGTTTCTCTTTCTTTGTTAGTTTACTAAACTTTTTTTTTTTTTGAGACAGAGCCTCAAGCTGTCACCCTGGGTAGAGTGCTGTGGCATCACAGCTCACAGTAATCTCCAATTCCTGGGCTCAAGCGAGTCTCCTGCCTCTGCCTCCCAAGTAGCTGGGACTATAGGCGCCCGCCACAATGCCTGGCCATTTTTTGGTTGCAGC
>CAUYRH010092185.1:0-19106 GCA_963574655.1 Perodicticus potto | reverse complement strand
CCTCCCAAGTAGCTGGGACTACAGGCGCCCGCCACAACGCCCGGCCATTTTTTGGTTGCAGCTGTCATTGTTGTTTGGCGGGCCCGGGCTGGATTTGAACCTGCCAGCTCAGGTTGTACGTGGCTGGCGCCTTAGCCCGTTGAGCCACAGGCGCCGAGCCTGTGTATTCATTTTAAAACCATGTTTTCAGGCCGTGTGTGGTGGCTTATGCCCTGTAATCTTAGCACTTTGGGAGGCCGAGGTGTGTGGATCACCTGAGCTCAGGAGTTCGAGACCAGGCTGAACAAGAGCGAGACCTTGTCTCTACTAAAAATAGACAAACTAGCTGGGTGCTGTGGCGCGTGCCTGTAGTCCCAACTACTCAGAAGGCTGAGGCAAGAGGATTGCTGGAACCTAGGAGTTTGAGGTTGCTGTGAACTATGATGATGCTATGGTACTCTACCCAGGGTGGCAGAGTGAGATTCTGTTTCAAAAAAAACATGTTTTCAGTTCTTTGAATCTATTTTTTTTAATTCTTTCAGCATAATTATAATAGTTGTTTTAAGGTAATTGCCTACTTAGAATAACATCTGGACATCTTGGGTTCAGTTTCTATTGACTTTTATTTTTTCCCCTGTGAATCACACGTTTCTTTGTTGCGTGATTTTTGTTTGAATATTGGACACTATGGATAACATTTAGAAACTCTGTAGTCTATTATCGTCTGCTGAAGAATGGGGATTTTTATTTTAGCAGACAGTTCACTTAGTGGCTGCCACCTTAATTTTAGGCTTGATGTTATTATGCTTTCTTATTGTGGATCTCTGAAAGTAGAATGTGGTTCTCTCAGCCTCCCAACTCCCGTTTTTCTTGTGGATCTTTTGTGGGTTCATTGGCTTTATATTACATGTCATCTAACACTTATGAATATGTTATCTTTTTCACTCTTTTTTTTCCATTTATTTTAGATGAATATGAGGGCACAAATGATGAATCTTTTTCTCTTTTTAATCCCATGGTGTCTTGGTATGGGGAGTGATTTTCTTTCCCGCATTATTGGTACAGCTTGGCCATGGCTGTGGACTTGTGAGGAATGCTGAAATGGGGCTTTTCTGAGGCATCCTGTCTTTATAGCTTGTATAGCTTCCTCCTCTGCTGTTTTAGCCCTAAGCTCTGATTTTTGCTGCCTCCAGCTCTTTTGGATTACTGTGCTCTACTTGGACTTCAGCTTGTCCCAAGGTCAAGGGCAGTGGGGGCTTGTGTCATGAATTTCCTAGTCTTGCTTTTGTTACCGTCTGCTTCCTGAAATCAGTTGCCTTGTATACTTTGTTCAGTTTATAGTTGTTTATGGAAAAAGTTAATCCAGTAAGAGTTATTCCATTATGGCTGAAAGCAGGACTGTGCTTCATCTTAGGGTAGAAATAGAGCCCTTAAGTCTCTTCAAGCACACAAATTCTTTACTTTCTGATGTCCTGCATTTTTAATAATAAATGTATGTCCCCCTGACTTTGTGCTGATAGCACACAAATTGCTGATCACATGTTCACTCCTTAGCCATTTTTTACTCCTTTCTGTCATTGTTCACTGTTCAGATAGATGTTGGGACCCAGCATCTCTTTTGCTGGAAAAATGGTATTTTTGCTATATTGTTCTATAAGTAGAAATATCTCCACCAAAGTTAGCATACTTGCCTTTTTGTTACAGAGCTACTTTTAGTGAATTTGCAGCCAAGCATGCTAAAGATTCAAGATTCAAAGCAATTGAAAAGATGAAAGACCGAGAAGCCTTGTTTAATGAATTTGTGGCAGCTGCAAGGAAAAAAGAGAAAGAAGATTCGAAGACCAGAGGTGAGAAGGTAAGATGGTTTTAGTTCTAGTGGTGTGATTGATGTGTGAATGGGAAAAGACACTAAGTTGGTGCTGTGTTTCTGACTTTATTTGTGGACATAAATAATAGAACCTGCTTTGTTCTTTTAAGTTAACTTTTACAGTTTTATATATATATATATATATATGCGTGTATTCTCTCAATTCCATAATGCTTATTTTAGTAGCTTCACTGAGCTATATGGTTTTACATTAAATTCTGTTAAGATTTTTGGTAAACTCACAACTGTTTGTTAGGACTGCCTGCTCAGTGGTGCCTGCCAAGATTTCAAGATTCTTTATAGATGGTAACATTTGAATTTCAAAGAGGTTCTTTATCTTTTTTACCCTCTAAAAGATAGCATTTTAGTTACTTTCTAAGCATATCTTGCATATAAATTATTGCTTATCAGAATTAAAGGTTAGCCATTAATGATTAATGAATTCCAAATGTCATTTGATAGCGGTGTAGGAGTGGAGAGGAGCTCCCCGCTGGGGATGCAGACTAGAAGGGAGATGACACCGGTGGTGTGTGAGCCATTAAAACACGTAGCTACTCTCCTTAGTGTCCCCGTCTGCTTTGTGAATGTAGAAGAATAGCCTCTGGAGCCTAATCATTCTTGACACTTAAAATTGCCTTTTATTTCAGAAAGTTATGATATTACAAATTCTATTAAGAAATGTGTAGGAAGTAATACTGCTCTTATTGGGAAGAATCATCTTGTCATTTAAAACATTAACAGTATTAGGTAAAACAACCTTTGTCTGAAATTCCTGAAACTTTCTGATTGTCTGATTTATTGGGCTTCAAAGTAATTTTTTTGAGAGTTATTTATTTCACTGTTAAAATTTTTTTTAAGACAAGGATTATGCCTCTTAGTGTGAATGTGTAAAATCAGGTTCTACTACATAGCTTTTTTTTTTTTTTTTTTTTTTTAATTGTTGGGGACTCATTGAGGGTACAAGAAACCAGGTTACACTGATTGCATTTGTTAGGTAAAGTCCCTCTTACAATCATGTTTTGCCTACTAAAAGTTTTATATGTTGAATTAGAATCATGTTAATGAATTGTTTGCTACTTTTCACTTTTAGAGTAACCTATTTGATTAAAGAAAACCAAGTAAATAAGTGATTTATAATTGTATGATTGCTTTTATACAAATTGAATGTATTTCTCTTTGCATTTGTGACTGATTTTCTGAACACTTTTTTGTAACTATTTTATGTATTCTGTTTTGTAACAAGTGTGGATAGACGTTACAGTTTTGTGCTGTGCGGCCTGTCAATCAGTTCAGTGACAGTTCTCAATCACTGACACGCAAAATCTTATGGGATTCCCTAGTGAGGAAAGAATTGGTATCTCTCTGTGTGGTGACTTTAGCCTCCCGCAGTTCTGGTACTTTATATTTCTTTAGTCTTTTTCCTTACTAAGTGATGAGAGTTGTGCCCAGAATGTGTTAATTCCTAAAAAGTAATTAAATAGACATGACATTTAAATAAACTTAATATATTTAGCTTTATTTTGATTGTAAAATTAAGTTAGAAAAAATGTAAACCAGGAAATCGGTAAAGTGAAACTTTGTCAACCAGTATAAAAAGTGCAAAATCAATTACTAACTAGGCCATGGACGCAGAAATCTCTATAAAGTAAGGGTTTAAATACAGTAGATTTTATATTAGTTTTCTGAGAATATAATTTTTTCATGACTCCCTCTCTCTACCGTATTGTTTATATTGTTCTTACTGGTCTTTTTTTCCTTAAATCACATTGTAACTGTGTAATTGAATATTAAGACCTATACCAGTAGTATGATACTGGAATTTATTTCCTTGTTCTTATAACTTACTAACTGGTCTTTGTAGCATTGAGATACTTGAATCAATAGCTAAATATAATGGTTTAAAAATACTTTAAAAAACCTGTGAATAACATTGACTTCCAGTGAAATTCTCTTTTTTTCATAAGTAGCATTTTCAAGCTAACGGGTACAGTTATTTTCATGTACTTTACACTTGTAGTTTTCTATTTTATGAAAAATGCCTTTTAAAGTTACTTATTTTCATTAGTCCTTATTTATTATTTGCCAAAGCAGGTCCCATCATGTTTTTATTTTATTTATTACAACCAGTTTTTATAAAATTGTGGTTGAAATACTTTACCTTTTAAAACAGCACATTTGAAGTTGCTGTAACAGAGTTGTGAAGTTGGCAGTTTTTTCTCTTTTTAAAATTTCCTGCTGTTGAACAAATTAAGTATTTTTATTAAGGTAAAGGAGGAAAACAGAGAATAGAGCCTTGAGTAACAGCTAATGGTAATAACAATTTTTTGACCTTGATGCAACTATCAGATAATTCTTCTATAGATAATAGCCTCAGTAAGCCATTTATTAACCTATCATGTAAAATCTACAATGAAAGGACGTTAAAGTTTAATTTATTTGAAGTTTGCTTTGTTTATACATTGCACATTTAAAAGAAAATTACATGAGAATCTTTATAGGCTTTGTATCTAATATTTGAAAACTGTTTTTAGTTAATAAAAGTTCTATGGCTTAGAAAGATTCATATTTATTTGATATACCTGGCATTTTTTTTAAACATAAATTTTGTAAATTTTGCCTTCCAGATATCAAATGCATCTAGGAATTTGGTGTTCATCACATCAAAAACAAAGTAGACAAGATGAACAAAACAATTACATTAGTACATCAAGTGACTTCTCAGTCATTCTCTGTAATCTACTGGTTTTATGAGTGTTTCCCATCAATCCAAAGAAAGTCAAGAACCAAGTTTTGCAGTGGAGAAATCCACAGCTGCTCAGCTCTTTCCTTAGTTCTTTTTAATTAAAAAAAAAATTCCCGTTGCAGAAATTACATTTTTTATAACATTAAGAAAGTTTTCCAAAAGGGACACCAACCTCCTTTATAAGCCTCTAGTTGAAAAAACAAGGTTGTAGGGGGAAGTGGTAGGATTGGAATAGGAAGGAAGAATGATCCATTTATTTGGGGGTTTACATATTTTAAATTCTGATTCCGTTCCTAATTTTGGTGGTAGTGGGGTCTCTTAACATCATCACTTGGCTGCCTTGGATGTCTTCCATTTTAGGAGTACAGAATAATATAAGTGAGGCTAAATTTTAAAGTAGATGTTCAAAGGTGCATAAAAATAAATATTTATTCTTTTCCCCCTCTACTTAAAAAAGAAACATTGTTTTGGAAGGGTTTATAAGTAGTTGCATATATTGATAATAACGAATTAGTGTTATTTAATACCTTTAGTATAAAGTTACTAACTTGATACTTCAGTTGTTGAGTAGTATATTTGTTAAAAAGTTATATTCTGAGTTTTGTAATGATTAAGTAATACATGTTTAATGCTAAAGTATAGAATATCTGAATATAGTATTTAAAGTAGTGCTTAATTATGACCAACTTACAGTTTTTTTTATGTATCAAGGCACACTTGCCTTTTTAAAAACCAAAATAAAAATTTTTATCTTAGTTTGAATTTTAGACATTTGATAATACAGGTTTGTGATAACTTTCTGTTTGTGCTCAGTGATTTCTAAATTCCCCTCTTAATTTTAATGAACGAAAATTTTATCTATCTAGTTTTTTTTTTTTCTTTTTTTTGTAGAGACAGAGTCTCACTCTATCGCCCTCCTTAGAGTGCTGTGGAGTCACAGCTCACAGCAACCTTCACCTCTTAGGCTTGAGCGATTCTCTTGCCTCAGCCTCCCAGGTAGCTGGGACTACAGGCGCCCGCCACAGAGCCCAGCTAATTTTTTTTGATGCAGTTCGGCCGGGGCCGGGTTTGAACCCTCCACCCTTGGTGTATGGGGCCGGCGCCCTACTCGCTGAGCCACAGGCGCCGCCCTATCCATCTAGTTTTTAAAATCATTTTCACCATCTTTTTTTTGGTGGTGGTGTTGCAGTTTGACTGGGGCTGGGTTCGAACCTACCACCCTCGGTTTATGGGGCCAGCGCCCTACTCACTGAGCCACAGGTGCCGCCCCATTTTTACCGTCTTGATGCTAAAGTATTTTACTGTCAATTCATAAGCCTGAGTCTTAGCTAAAAATAAATACAGCTCAGGGCAAAGTCATATTCCCTATGAAAACATGGCTGTTTTAATTATCAGAAGTTATAAATCATCTATAAAGTTTTGTTCTTTGTTTGAATAATTATTTGTAAAATATAATTTATCTTAAATTTAGCAGATTTTAGATGAGAGAACCCATATGGATATTGCTGTTTATATTTCTAATATGTGTAAAAGAGTATTTCTTATATTCTCTTTTACTAAGATTTATTCTACTCTAAATAAGTACAAGTTACTATTCTCATGGTGGTAAATTTTTTTCCTGGTTATAAATATTTGTATATGAGAAATTACTCATGGTACATTATTTTTCCTCCCATCCTGCTGTTTTAAAATATAGATTAAATCGGATTTTTTTGAGTTATTGTCTAATCATCACTTGGACAGTCAGTCTCGATGGAGCAAAGTAAAAGACAAAGTAGAAAGTGATCCACGTTATAAAGCAGTGGATAGTTCATCAATGAGAGAAGACCTTTTCAAACAGTACATTGAGAAAATAGCCAAGGTAACAACGCTTATTTGTACTGTTTATACTGTTATCATTGAATAATAACATTACTAATTGCATTTAAGGGTATATGTTACTGTTTGGAATTTTTCTTGTTAATAATCATAAGAATTTGTAGTTGCAGATTTGGAGGTAGACACACACTGTGTTTAGGTATATTGTATAAAAACAAGAGAGGAAGTTTTTATTTGTCAGGCTCGTTATTCTGTGAAAACATATTTTGATGGAGTTGGTAAGGATAATGTAATTTTACTTTTACAGAATTTAGACTCGGAAAAAGAAAAGGAGCTTGAAAGGCAAGCCCGCATTGAGGCGAGCCTTCGAGAACGAGAAAGGGAGGTTCAAAAAGCTCGTTCAGAACAAACAAAAGAAATAGATCGAGAGAGAGAACAACACAAACGAGAAGAAGCCATCCAGAATTTCAAGGCTCTTCTGTCTGACATGGTATTAGTAATCCTTTTTTACTTTTCTTCCTCTGAAGTACTAGATATTAAAATTCCTTATTACCTTATTATGAATAGTTTAATGACATTGACTCACAATTTGGTAAGTTATTTATAAAGCATTTAAAAATTAAATGCACTGTTAGGATAGGAAACCTCAGTTTAATAAATTCAGAGGTTAGGTAGAGGTTAGGTGTTCTGCATATGTGAAAAGTCATAATCTTTTAGTTTTAAAACTCTGATTTTCATTGTTCTTAACGAAAGTCATCTTAAATTATTGCACACTTTCCTTTCCATAGTGATAAAGTGTCCTGAACATAATTTAGCCTTTTCGTGATGATTTAGAGTCGTCATCGTGATGATCAATTATTGTACATGTAGATGGTATGAGGTAGGAATGGATTTACTCTGAAGTTTTCCCGAGTGTATACCTTACCCCTCAAGTTTGTTGAGGTACGTAGGGTTTTTTATTCCTACACTGAATGCTCCCAGATTGCTGTGCTGTCCTTATTACTTTTTTGTCTTCTGCTTGTCACCATCTCTCCTGTACCGTTTTAGTGGGGCTTTTCTCATTCTTGTTGTTTGTCCTTTGCATCAGCTCCTTTTTCTATATGCTGGATAATTACATTCTTTCTCTTCCTCTAATATACCCTCAAATTCATCTGTTTTATTGCAGTCGCAAAAATCTTCATAAAAAACAAATCTGATTCTGTCACTGTCTTGATTACTTCCAGGGGTTGAAGGTTCTCTGCACTTGAGCCATTGCCTGCAGGTCACAGTCAGTCTCCCAAAAATAATATAAAAGACTGTTCATTCCTGGACTTCCCCACCTTCCTATTACCTTATCACTTTTGCTGTTTTCACTTGGTCCCTGAATTCCAGCCTTGCTGAACTTAATGAATCTTACCATCCATACATTTCTCATGGCAGTCCCTCCACTTAGAATGGTTTGGAATGGTTCCTGCTACAATGATAAACTTCCTCATTCATCAGGAATGCACTCACATATCTCTTCCGTGAGGCTGCTCCTGACCAGATTAGGCAGGTGTGGTCTCACTGTTTTAGACCTCTGCAGCACTTAATTACATGTGATTGCACTTATTTGCTTACATGTCTATCTGCCCAGAGTAACAGCTATTTGAGCTATTTGAGGGAAAGGACAACGTCTCACTTACTTTGTAGTCTTAGTGCCAAGTTTACCTGACAAGTATTTAGATAATTGATGCATGTTGCTTAAATAAATAATGTTTACATTTTCCTTTTTATCTTTCTGTTTAGTCTCACTCTCTCTTTTTTTTTTGTAGAGACAGAGTCTCACTTTGTCACCCTCAGTAGAGTGCTATGGCATCACAGCTCACAGCAACCTCCAACTCCTGGACTTAGGCGATTCTCTTGCCTCAGCCTCCTGAGTAACTGAGACTACAGGTGCCCCGCATAATGCCCGGCTCTAATTTTTAATATTACAAGCAGTGAACTTAGCTGGTTCATAAGCCAGTCATACCTGTTATGTCCTTTTTTTTTTTTGAGACAAATCCTGAAGGTGTCACCCTGGATAGAGTGCTGTGGCATCACAGCTCACAGCAATCTCCAATTCCTGGGCTCAAGCAAGTCTCTTGCCTCCGCCTCCCAAGTAGCTGGGACTACAGGCGTCCACCACAACGCCCGGCCATTTTTTGGTTGCAGCCGTCATTGTTGTTTGGCAGCTCGGGCTGGATTTGAACCCGCCAGCTCATGTGTCCGTGGCTGGCGCCTTAGCCCATTGAGCCCCTGTTATGTCTTTTTAAGAAAAAATTATCTGACCAGGCATGGAGGCTCACACCTATAATCCCAGCACTCTGAGAGGCTAAGGCGAGAAGATCCCCTAAGTTCCGGAGTTCAAGACCAGCCTGAGCGAGAGTGAGACCCCATCTCTACTAAAAATAGAAAAATTAGCTGGGCACTGTGGTGACTGTAGTCCCAGCTGCTCAGGAGGCTGAGGCAGGAAGATTACTTGAGCCCAAGAGTTTAAGGTTGCTGTGAGCTGTGATGCCACAGCACTCTGCACAGGGTGACTGAGACTGTCCCCCAAAAGAAAAAAAACTACCTTTAAATGACAAATCATAATTGTACATATTTAAGGGGTACAATTGATGTTTTGATATACTACAATATATACACACACAGAATGATTAAACTAAAACTAACATACCATTTTCTTTACATAGTTTTTGTGAGACAATTGTAATTTACTTTGGACATACAGTGTATTATTATTGGTAGCAGGAAGTCTCAAAACTTATTCCTGCTATCTGAAACTTTATACTGTTTGATCAATAATAACTCCTCATTCCCTTCCTCCTCTGCCCCCATCCCCCAGCCTCTGCTAACTATCATCCTATTCTCTATTTCTAGTTCAGCTTTTAAGATTCCACATGTAAGTGAATTTATGTGTTATTTGTCTTTCTTACTTTACTTAGGTAATATGCTCTAGGTTCATCCAAGTTGTTGAAAATGATAGATTTGTTTTTATTTTTTAGGGCTGAATAGTATTCCATTGTGTGTTATATAACATTTTCTTGATCCATTCTTCCATTGATGGACACTTAGGTTGATTCCATATCTTAACTATTGTGAATAGTGCTGAAATGAGCATGGGAATTCAGATTTCCCTCTGACATACTGATTTTAGTTCTTTGACAGTAATACCCAGAAGTGGGATTACCAGATCATATGGTTGTTGTTTTTAGTTTTTGAGAGTTTATACCATTTTTCATAATGGTTATACTAATTTATATTCCCACCAGCAATGTATAAGAGAGTCCTTTTCTTGCTTCTTCACCCACAACTATCTTTCATCGTTTTGATAAAAGCCGTTCTCCCAGATGTGTGGTAATATCTTATTGTCGTTTTAATTTGCATTTCCCGGCTCGGCGCCTATGGCTCAACGGGCTAAGGCGCTAGCCACGTACACCTAAGCTGGTGGGTTCGAATCCAGCCCCGGGCCCGCCAAACAACAATGTTGGCTGCAACCAAAAAATGGCCGGGCGTTGTGGCGGGCGCCTGTAGTCCCAGCTACTTGGGAAGTAGAGGCAAGAGACTCGCTTGAGCCCAGGAATCGGAGGTTGCTGTGAGCTGTGATGCCACGGCACTCTGTCCAGGGTGAGAGCTTGAGGCTCTGTCTCAAAAAAAAAAAAAATAATTTGCATTTCCCCAGTGATTAGTGATGTTGAGCAATTTTTTATGTACTTGCTGGTCATTTGTGTGTCTTCTTTTAAGGAATGTCTGTTCGTGTCCTTTGCCCATTTTTTTGGGTTGTTTTCTTACTGTTGAGTGGTTAGAGTTCTTTATATATTTTGGATATGAACTCTTTTTGGAGATAGTCTCAAGCTGTCATCCTGGGTAGAGTGCCATGGCGTTACAGCTCACAGCAACCTCTGAAACTCCTGGGCTCAAGCTAGTCTCTTGCCTCAGCCTCCCAAGTAGCTGGGACTACAGGGGCCTGCAACAATACCTGGCTATTTTTTGGTTGTAGTTGTCATTGTTGTTTGGTGGGCCCAGGCTGGAGTTGAACCCGCCAGCTCCAGAATATGTGGCTGGTGCCCTAGCCACTTGAGCTATAGGTGTCGAGCCGGATACTAACTCTTTATCTAATATATGATTTGTAACTATTCTTTCGCCTTCTGTGTGTTATCTCTTCACTTTGTTAATTATTTCCTATGCAGAAGCTTTCTAGCTTGATGAAATCTCGTTTGTTTATTTTTACTTTTATGGCCTGCATTAAAAAAAAAAATCGTCTCTGGGCGGCGCCTGTGGCTCAAAGGAGTAGGGCGCCAGCCCCATATGCCCGAGGTGATGGGTTCAAACCCAGCCCCGGTCAAAAAACGCAAAAAAAAAAAAAAAAAAGTTTCTCAGATACTCTCCCTCTATGCTTTCCTCTAGTAGTTTTATTGTTTCAGGTATTATATTTAAGTCTAATCCATTCTGAGTGATTTTTACTTACTGTGTGAGATAAGGATTTTTTTTTTTTTTTTGAGACAGAGCCTCAAGCTGTCACCCTGGATAGAGTGCTGTGGCATCACAGCTCACAGCAACCTCCAATTCCTGGGCTCAAGCGAGTCTCTTGCCTCCACCTGCCAAGTAGCTGGGACTACAGGCACCCACCACAACGCCCGGCCATTTTTTGGTTGCAGCCACCATTGTTGTTTGGCGGGCCCAGGCTGGATTTGAACCCGCCAGCTCAGGTGTACGTGGCTGGCGCCTTAGCCCGTTGAGCCACAGGCGCCGAGCCGTGAGATAAGGATTGATCAAATTTCATTCTTCTATATGTGGATAATCAGTTTTCCAAACTCTGTTGAAGAGATTATCCTTTCCTCATTGTATATATTTTTGGTACCTTTGTCAAAAAGCAATTGACTGTAAACGTATGGGTTGGTTTCTGGGCTTCTTGGTTTGTTTCATTGGTCTGTGTGTTTGTTTTTATGTCAATACCATGCTGTTTTGATTACATTTGCTTTGTGATAGACTTCCAAATCAGGGAATGTGATACCTTCAGCTTCTTTTTTTTTTTTTTTTTTTTTTTGTTTTGTTTTGTTTTGAGACAGAGCCTCAAGCTTTCACCCTGGATAGAGTGCCATGGCATTACAGCTCACAGCAACCTCCAATTCCTGGGATCAAGCGAGTCTCTTGCCTCCACCTCCCAAGTAGCTGGTACTACAGGTGCCCGCCACAACGCCCAGCCATTTTTTTGGTTGCAGCCATCCTTATTGTTTGGCAGGCCCGGGCAGGATTCAAACCCGCCAGCTCAGGTGTACGTGGCTGGTGCCTTAGCCCGCTGAGCCACAGGCGCCGAGCCACCTTCAGCTTCTTTTTCTCAAGATCGTTTTTGGCTCTTTGGGGTCTTCTGTAGTTCTATACAAATTTAAGTATTTGTTTCTATTTCTATAAAAAATGATATTGGAATTCAGAGAGGGATTTCATTGTCTATGTAGATTGCTTTGGCTAGTGTGAACATTTTAACGATACTAATTCTTCCAATCTGGGAACCTGGCATATCTTTTCATTTATTTGTTTTCTTCATTTTTCTCTCATCAGTGTTTTCTAGTTTTCAATATGTGGGTGTTTTACTTTTTGGTTAAATTTATATCTGAGTATTTATTTCATTGCTACTATAAATGCCATTAATTTTTTTTTTCTTTCCAGATAATTTGTTACTAGTATATAAAACATTACTGATTTTTGTATGTTGATTTTTGTATCCTGAAACTTTGTTGAATTTGTTTATTCTAGTAATTTTTGGTGTGGTCTCTAGGGTTCTCTATAAAGTTTGTGTGCAGTTTAAAAAAGTGTCTATTGGACAAACTTTATGGGCACGCTGTATAAGATTATGTCATCAGCAAAAAGATAATTTCACTTTTTTTTTTACTTCCAGTAGGGTTGAAAAGAATGGATGAATGAGCATCGTTGTATTATTCCTGATCTTATAGGAAAAGTTTTTAACTTTTCACTGTTGGTTCTGATGTTAGCTACGAGTTTATCATAGACGGCCTGTATTGTATTGAATTACATCCTATCTATACCTACTCTGTTTAGAGTTTTGTCATGAAAGCGTGCTAAATTTTGTCAAATACTTCCTTTGCATCTATTGAGGTGATCCTGTGGTTTTTGTCCTTTTTGTTTTGTTTTATTTCACTTTATTTTTTTTTTATTTCAGATTAATATGGGGGTACATATGATTAGATTATAGCTTGAGTGGTAGTCATGTCCTTCTCCCAGGAAGTGTGCCATATACCTATGCATTATACCTGTTGGGTAGTAACTTACGAAACCCCTTCCTTCTCCTCACCCCTCTTGAATTTGATTGACTGTTTCTCTCATGTGAGCCTGTAGTTGTTAATCTACCAGTTTCAATTTAGTATTAAGGACATGTGATACTTGTTTTTCCATTCTCCTGATAAATTGCTTAGGAGAATGTTCTCCAAATCTGTCCTGGTTGCTACAAAAGATACAAAGTCTCCATCTTTTTATGGCTGAATAGTACTCCATGGTGTACATATATCATGGTTTATTATATATTGACCAGCACTTGGATTGTTTCCACATCTTTGCAGTTGTAAAATTGAGCTGCAAATGTCCTTATGGTAAAATACCTTTTTTTCTTTTAGGTTATCCTTCATTTTATTAATGTGGAATATCACTTTTATTGATTTGCATATGTTTAACCATCCTTGCATCTGCCGTCTTCTCAACTGTGTTAATTTTTGTGCTTAGAAGCATCACTTCTAGTATGTTAGTTAGTCCCGTATGAGCTCAAGATTTGCTGTGTTGCTTTTTTTCTCTCTGAATGTTTAATGCATTTCTAATCTCAAAGTCTGAAATCTGAAATGCTCCAATATCTGAAACTTTTTGAGCACTGACATTACTCCAAAAGTGGAAAATTCCACACATAAGTACTTAATGTGGCCTTTGTTTCATGCATGAAATTATTAAAAATATTGTATAAAATTATCTTCAGGGGCCTGGTACAGTGGTTCATGCATGTAATCCTAACATTCTGTCAGTCCAAGGCAGGACAGTCCCTTGAGCTTAGGTGTTCCAGACCAGCTGGAGCAAGAGCAAGACCCCATTGCCATTAAAAATAGAAAAATTAGCTGGGCACTGTGGCCGGTGCCCTACATTCAGCTACTTGAGAGGCTGAGGTAGGAAGATCACTTGAACCCAGGAGTTTGAGGTTGCTGTGAGCTAGGCTGACAGCCATAGCACTCCAGCCTGGGCAACTGGAGTGAGTGAGACTCTGTCTCCCAAAAAACCCCATACATTTGTATATATGTATAACACATATATCTTCAGACTATTTTTTTTTTTTTTATTAAATCATAGCTGTGTACATTAGTGCAATCAAGGGGTACAATGTGCTGACTTCATGTACAATCTGAAATGTTTTCATCGAACTGTTTAACATACCCTTCATGGCATTTTCTTAGTTATTATCTTCAGAGTATTGTATAGGTGTATATGAAGCAAATACACCTATTTTGGGGTATTAATTGGGTAGTAACTTACGAAACCCCTTGAATTTTGTTTTTAAACTCAGGTCCCACCCTCAAGATAATTCATTATGAATATGCAAATATTCCAGAATCAAAAATAATTTGAAATACTCTGGTCTTAAGTATTTTGAATAAAGCATACTCACTCTCTCACCCTGTATTAAATTTCTTAGGGATTATGACTGATGGGTGCTACCTTTTTTTCAGCCTTTCCATCTTCCTTATCTCTAAACTCATGTTTGATAGCTTAGGTGAGTGCTGGGATGTAAGATTTCTGACTTAAAATGAAGTAGGTTTTTAATGACTTCTTACCTAAGGTGAAGTTACCAACAGATGTCTTTAGTTCTAGATTATTGGAAGCATATATTGGTTACTTCATTAGTTAAGGTTATTCTAGGGTCATGAGCTAACTAAATTGCTGGAAGTTTATTTTAAATAGCCTTTAAACATAAGATTCATTTATAATATAGTCTATTCAAAAGGATATATTTATTTTCAGAACTCATTTCTTAGTTTTTTAATCACTCCACTTTTTAAAATAAAAATTACATGTATCATTCCTAAATTATATTATTGAATGTTTTGTTGAAATGTGAAAAGATAAGTCTCTTTGGTGATATATACGGTTCTCTCTCTTTTTTTTTTTTTTTTTAGGTACGTTCTTCAGATGTGTCGTGGTCTGATACTCGTAGGACCCTCCGTAAAGATCACCGCTGGGAATCTGGATCCTTACTGGAACGAGAGGAGAAAGAGAAGCTTTTTAATGAACACATTGAAGCACTTACCAAAAAGAAGAGGGAGCACTTTAGGCAACTTCTGGACGAAACTTCTGCGGTAAGAGTTTCTTATTTTTCTTTTTTAAATCTAGATGAGTCTTTGTTAATAATTCCAAAAAGTAAAACATTGATAGGATTTTTAGTGTCATGGTTTTTAGATCCACTACTCGAATTCATTTTATGACACTATCTTCTCTGATTTTTTAAAAATACTATGTGGCTTTCTTAACTATTTAGAAATTACTTCTCTTTGCAGTTTTCAAATTTATAACTGCTTCTATGGTAATTCACAATGTCCTTAGCTGTGTGTGGTTATTGATCCCTCATGATAATAGATTTAGTAAATTCTTTCTTTTGCTCCGTTTTCAATTTGGTACTATGGCGCCCCTTGTTTGGTAGTTTGTACACTTTGTTATCCAGGTTTTGTTCCTATTTATCTGCTCTCTTTTTGGTGATGGTTTCTTCAGAAGTTATGATGTTTGCCCATGTAAATACAGGGTTTGCAGGTGATTGTCTTAGGCCACCTTGAAAGTATGGCCATGAAAATAACTCTTGTGGCAAGCCAACAAAAAGAAATTGCATTAACGCTGCTTCCCTGTCCCTAACTAGTCCAGTTACGCTTGGGCATTACAAGAGATTGCAGGTCAGTGTGTAATATTATGTACCATATGTGCTGCAGTTTGACCCCTTAAATAAAAGTGAGTTATATTTATGTTTTTTATTCACATGTCTTTTCAAAGATTACCTTAACATCTACATGGAAAGAAGTAAAAAAAATCATTAAAGAAGATCCTCGTTGCATTAAGTTCTCCTCCAGTGATAGGGTAAGAGGATATTTTTGTCTGAGATTTACTGTCAATTTGCAAGATACTATTAAGTAAATGCATAGTCAGTAGCATTAGTATCTTGACCAAAATAAAGTTGATAGTTTTAAGTGAATTATTTTTAAGTGTATGAGAAATGAACCTAAATTTAAAGTTTATATTTAATTTTTTGCATGATGTTTTAATAAGAAAGCACAACAGAAAGTTTAAAATTTTAATCCTTGTGGTTAAGGTTGTATTTTGGGATCTTAGAGATTTAGTAAAGGTACAGGTTTAATTTTATATTCAGATCTCACTAGATAGATATATTGGGCTGCCAATTCGTACCAAGCTATCAGAGCCATGCTAATAAGAACACTGTAACAAGATCCCTAGTCTCATATGCTCCATCCACTTGAAGTAGAAGAACCTCTAAGATGTGTGAAGTTTATAAAAGCTGAGGCCTGATCTTTTGTGCATTTTGATTCCTCACAGACTTACCAAAGGTCTGAAACAGTAAATGATGACAAATACAATCTTTGCTTACTACAGTCCATTTTATTTATTGGGCTTGTATTTATATGCGTTAAGTTCTGAATGTTATCATAAAGTTAGTACATCCCCAAATTATACCACATTAGTGTTTTTGTGCTTAAAGATGTAAATACAATCTACAGGAAATCATTTAACCCTTAATTTTCTTAAGAGTGTCTACCTTTTGAGGTTGTTACAAAGATTAAAGGAGATAATCTTTTTGAAATGCTCAGCAGTGCAGGACCTAACAAGTCCTCAAATTTTAGCCACTGCTAACATATGATTCTTTCCTCTAGCTTTCTTTTTGCCTTAAAAATGGGCATTGTGGATTGTGCATTTTAATGAATCTTACTGAATAAAAATATACCTACCACTTTTTCTTTTGAATTTTTAATGTTATTATGTGACAGATTACTGGTTTAATAAATAATTGATGTTTATTATGGAATTAATTTCCCCCCCATCTTTTCTTTCTTTCTTTCTTCTTTCTTTGCAGAAAAAACAAAGAGAGTTTGAAGAATATATCAGAGACAAATATATCACAGCCAAAGCTGACTTCAGGACACTTTTGAAAGAGACCAAATTTATAACATATAGGTACGTGCGATGAAATGTTTTATATCGGCAGTCATTGTCTTTACTAGTCTTTACTCTAATGGCCAAAGCATACTTTGCATTCACACACATGTTGACATTATTAATTTTTAGGGATAAGAAGATACCAACTTTTATCCAAAGTCAAATACAGCCCATATCGACCATACTTTTTCTTTTTTTTTTTTTTTAAAGAAAGGGCCCAGATGTCAATTCTTATTTTGTGTTAACCTACTCATCTAGTTTTTAAAACATACCTTTGTTTTCACTTCACTGCTTTTTTAGGAGTACTCTCAACTATATAAGAATTGTATTTCATGAGGAGACTGATAAAATAATCCTTTCCTGTCAATTATCTCTGCCTTCTCTGAAGACTATTCAGTGTGTTAGATCATTCAAAAGCTTGAAATCATCTATTTAAGCTCAGCAAAAACTTTTTCTCAGGAATGCATTTTTTGGATGCATTTAATTAAAAATTGTAAAGTATAAAATTGCACCCTTAAAATAAGATTTCTCTGTAGCATACCCAATAATTCTCTACCCCCAATAGTTTATCATCAGTAAAACAGTTTTGCATTGCTTACCAACCAGTATGCAGGAAACCATTTTTGTTTCATGCTTCAGCTTTTCTTCCTTTAAAAGAAAAATTTGAAACATCTTAACAAAGGGTTATGTGCACGGGAGGATAGATAGTGCTGAGGGTGTGGTTTTTACATATTTTGTCATTTGGATTTTTTGGTCAGGATCCTTAATGTTTTGCATCAGCTTGGGCTTTTAAATTAGATGTGAAGTAAGACTTCTTTCTACATTTTTATAGTTAATTTAGTGAAAGATGTGAAAGTGAAAGCTTGTGAAAGATGCTGGGATTGGCAGCCCCGCAGACTGAAGTCCTCTGTTCATCCACAGAACAGGTACAGCACGGGCAAGATTTACCCACCCACCCTCAGCCCTGATCTGGAGGGACCACCAGTAGGGGTGGGAGGGTAATTCAGCTTCTGAGGCCCTTTCACTCCTGGAGTCTTTGCTGAGGCGACTTACAAAGGTGACCACTGCAGTGAAATTTTTCTTAAAAAAAAAAAAAATGGAAACACAATTAGGAACTAGATGGACATTTCCAGCTCATTTCTGAAAGCCCTCTGAACAGCAGTCAGTAATTCTTGGACTTTTCTTTTTCTTATTTCAGATCTAAAAAGCTAATTCAAGAATCTGATCAGCACCTAAAAGACGTGGAAAAAATTTTGCAGAATGACAAACGGTATCTTGTACTGGACTGTGTGCCTGAGGAAAGGCGTAAACTGATTGTGGCCTATGTGGATGACCTGGATCGCAGGGGCCCACCACCTCCTCCCACAGCGTCGGAGCCCACGAGACGATCAACAAAATAATCCTGAATACTCTTCCACAGGGGTATCTGTTAATTCAAAACGCTTGCATGAGCCAGTTTTCAGGTTTTTATATATGTGCATTAGTCAACCTATTGCAAAACCATCTGACGAACAGAAGGAGAAGCATTCACGAACAGTTTCTGAACAGAACACTTTGGAATATTTATGCTTTTCTTTGTGTGGCATGACTGACATACATACTCAAATATAGGCTGTCTCTAGTAAATCTAAAATCTTCTGAAGCTAAAAATCAGACTTTTCTGAGGTGTGGAATTCAGTGACTTGGTGACGACGTTCTTTCTAGCAGTGTTATACATGCAAGACATAAGAGCATTTGTGGTCTGAACTTGCCAGATGCAAAAACCACAGACTCCAAGAAAACCTAAGTTGGGGTTTGTTTTGTTTTGATTTTGTTTTTTAAAGCGGGTAAAAGAGAAAACACTGAAAATTGAATTCTTATCTTCCAGAGGCTAAGATTATTACAATGGACAATACTTTTACCTTCGTCTCTAAAGAACAGTTTTATTTGTTCACTTATGTGCTTTGATTATCCCCTCTGAATTATAGACCAAGTCTTGTTGTTTAGCCTAAGAGAAGATTTATGTAGTAATTTCTTCTCAGGTATGGAACCACGGTCATAACTAACATGTTGGCCAGAATAGAACCACTGGTTAAACATATTTCCTTCACCATTAAGTGATCTTTATCAATATTCCGAATTAGACAACAAATTAAATATCTTTTCTGGGTGTTCCCTGTAAACTATATTCCCGTTTGAATGTTAAACTTTTGTTTCTAAAGTTGAAGATGTTTGAATGTTCAGTTTATGTATTTGAACTACAATAAAACAACCCTTTTTATATACGTGTATTGTATATTATTGTTACATTATCTATAAGAATTTATCTTAAACCTTTTTTTAAAAAAAAAAAAACAAATGTAATTTGGCATAAAGAAAGTTAACAGTAAATTTTGAATATTGCTTAGTTTGTTTTTTTTTTCCTTTTTTGAGACAGAGCCTCAAGCTGTCACCCTGGATAGAGTGCTGTGGCATCACAGCTCACAGCAACCTCCAATTCCTGGGCTCAAGTGA